>LBNU01035104.1:125102-142115 GCA_014162995.1 Artemisia annua
CGCTTATTCCACCTTGACCCCCTTTCTTGCTCCCCACTCCTAACGAGCCCTATAAATAGCTTGTACCCCTTCCCTTTCAAATTACACCACCACACTTCTTTACCTCAAACATTCTGGTCCTAGTAGTAGTACAAGAGTCCTAAGAAGCCTAAGAGTCGAGAACACTAAGCCTTAAAGCCTTGTCGAGTTCATTTCTCACCGAGAAACCCTAAAACGCTCGCTAACCCTAGTTTTCAATCACGTAAGCCCTTAAACTAGTTCTAATTGCTTTAGTACAGTCCTAGGATAGTTATTAAGAGTATTATATCACCTAGGAACCCTAGTCTAAGCCTTGATCATTTTCATTTGCTCATTTTCTTTTTAGAACCCTAATTATGGTCGAATTAATGTTTGCATGCCATAAGCCCTTACCATAAGCTAGAAGCTAGTTTAGGCTGCTTAGTTAAGCTAATATTAGTAATTCATAGGCCTAAAAACTCTTTTGTTTCATAAAAATATAGTTTGCATGGTTTTAGGACTAGTTTTGCAAAGTTTTCTATGCATAGGGGTATATATGGTAACTTTCTGAAAATATTAAGTCTAGGGACTGTTTTTGACATTTCTTAGAAGTATTAAGTATAAGGACCTATTTTGCAAAGTTATATAACCTAAGGATAAAAGTTAATATAGTTATAAATGTTTAGGACTAGATTTGTAAAAGTTATTAAGTTAAGGGTATAAATAGTAAATTTTGAAAACTTATAAGTCTAAGGGTAATTTTTGTCATTTTCTTGATATATATAAGTATAGGGACTAAATTTTAAAATTCTAGAAAGTTAAAAGTCTAAATTACAGAAGTAAATAAGTTTAGGGTAGATATTTTAAATATATAAACTTGAAGGATATAAAGTGAATTATTTTCACTAAAATAAAAACTATCTTTTATTTAACAACATAACATAATACTAGGGAGCTTCATGTGAGGGGTTTCATTTGGGTATTCGTTTTGATGAGTTTGTTAGGTTTACGATTTAAAGTGGCCTGGCTCCTCAAACGTTTACTACATGACCTCTGAATTATGATGGCTCGAACGGTGTTATGTTATATCTACAATATAAATACATAACAACATAACACAATACTAGGGAGGGAGCTTCATGTGAGGGGTTATATACCTCTGAATTATGATGGCCCGAACGGTGTTATGTTATATCTATGACCTAAGTATTAAGCAACGTAATACAATACTGCGGAGCTTCATGTGAGGGGTTATATACCTCTGGATTGTGATGGCCCGAACGGTTTTACGTTGTATCTAATATTAGAAACCCTAAAAATGATTACTTAAGAAATGATAAGGATTTATTTGTTACGCTATTAGGGGGTCTTTAAGCCCTAAATCATGATTTTATGATCAAATATTGCCTCAAATCGTTCCATTTCTCTTTTTTGATACTTGGAACTTGATTTCTGGAAAATGGAGCATTTTGGAGCTTTTCAGACGTTTTTATGCTCAAGAATGAAGAAAACAAGAAAACCAAAGAAAGTCAGGTTTTTACACCTGATGGCGTCAGGCTTTGGAGCTGACGCCGTCACCTTATGATAAAGATGGTGGATTTTTAACACATGACGCCCCAGAAGAAAATGTCAAGTTTACATCTGACGGCTTCAGGTACAAAATCCCCAAGGCCGTCAGGTGTTAAGCTAAAGAGAGACGGCCCAGTGGTATCTATAACGTGATAGCGCCAGAAGAGGTTTTAGGCGATCCGAAATCCCTAAACACGGCAGTCTGATGGCGTCAGGACCTATAACCTGACGCCGTCAGCCTTGTAAAGTCTATATATAGTTTTTGATTTTTCATTCATTAGTGTAAAACTTTTGTATAACTTTTGGGAAAAACCCTAGGACGATTTTCTCAGCTATTTTAGGGTTTCAAACCCTCTTTTCTTCCATGATTAATTAAAGATAAGTTCTTCCTTTAATCATTCAATATGTCTATGTGTTGTATGATTAATTTTTTGTCTTTTCTTCACATTAACATGCTATCTTAGGTTTTCTTGTGTTTGCTTAGATCTAATGAAACCTAGTTATTAATTATTGATTGTTGATTTGTTATTGATTGTCTTGGGTGATTGACTCGCGTTAGGCTTAAGAAAACTGGCTAATCTCCTATACGGTAACAAGCTTGAACGTCTTAAGAAACGTAATCGGATGTGTACTACAGTTTTATTGGTTGTGTTTAATGCATGAGTGACTATTAAGGAGGCTATGATAGGATACTAAATGTGTCGTCAGGTACACTGCCTGGTGGATTGCAAAATCTCTCAAGATCCCTTGAGAGGTAAAACCTTTTGCAAGGTTGCAAAACCACGCATCAAGTTTTTGGCTCCGCTACCGGGGAATAGTTATTGTTTAGGTTGAATTTTATTTCATTCAGGTCTACTCATTAGACTCCTATCTAGTGGGATTTTTATTTTATTTTTAAGGTTTTCTTTAGTCATCTTTTTCTTTGTTCTTTTGTTCGTAACCATTATCATCCACCATTATGGAAGGTGGTAATATCTTTGATCCCGCCAACCCACCGCAACAAAACCCACCTCAACCAAACCAACCACCTAGAGCGCGCAGTTTAGGAGAATACTCCCGACCTAGCCACCAAGGCTATCAAAACACCATTAAGCTCAACCAAGGAGCCAATGTGTCTCTCTTGCGATCCGACACCATCCGGTTAGTGCAAAGCGGATGTGCATTCCATGGACTTCGTTCCGAAGATCCAAACCAACATCTCAAGGACTTCCTTAAAATCGTAGATTCCATAGACCTTGATGTTACTACCCGAGAAACGACACGATTGCGTCTCTTCCAATTCTCTCTACGTGACCAAGCTAGTTAATGGCTTGAGCGTTTACCCACGGGATCCATCACCTCTTGGGATGATCTCACCTCTCGTTTCCTTGCTCAATTTTTCCCACCGGGGAGAACTACCAAGTTAAGGAATGACATCTTGAATTTTCAACAACTTCAAGGTGAAATTCTTTACGAAGCATGGACTCATTTCAAGGACTTACTCTAAAAAGTCCCTCACCATGGCATTGATCTTAGGCTTCAAGTCCAAATCTTCTATGATCATGTCAATCAATCCACAAGGCAAACCATTGACCAAGCGGCCGGTGGTAAGCTACGTGACAAGAATGCGGAAGAATCATGGGGAATCACAAAAGATCTTGCTCTCTATGACAACGAGTGTCGGAATGACCCTCGTGATTTGAATAAAATGGTCAAGGCAATATCTTTGCCTTCAAATAATTCAAGCATTCCCAACCGTAGGATCATGGAGCTTGAAGACCAAGTCAAGTTTCTCATGAAATCATACGTAGCTCCTAAACCTTCAAGCCAAGTGAACAAAATCACTTCTTCATGCGAATTATGTAGTGGTCCCCACGACACTCGTGATTGCATGGAACTCCCCGAACAAGCTTTTGCGGACTAAGCATCCTCGTGTACCGACGGAGCGGGAGAAAAGTGGTAGACATTCAAACCTGAGCCAAACCCTTATGGTGATTCCTACAACCCCTCTTGGAAAAATCACCCAAACTTTAGGTAGAAACAAAACCAAAACCCTTCTCAAAATAATTCTTCCAATCCACCTAATCGCTTTCAACCAAATGGTTCAACCTCGAATCATCCCTTCAACAATAATCCTTCCAACAACAACTCCAATAATCTTGAAGGATTGATATCTAGTTTTATGTCATCTCAAGAAGATCGTTTGACAAAGTTTAAAGCCGATTACAAACAAAAACAAAGCAAGATGACAAATAAAATAGATACCTTGTTGAAAGCTCTCAATGACAGAGACTTGGGAGCACTCCCAAGTGACACCGTCAAGAACCTTAAGCTAAATGTTAACTCAATCTTCGCGGTTTCATCTCCTAGTTCTTGTCCACAATACTATTTGGTCAATGCTATGAGCATGTGTTTCAAGCAAACCCAAGTTTTTCAAAAAGACCACGAAAGTAAGATATCTAACACTAAATTGGTCAACAATATAATTGAAACACCTCCTACACAAGACCTTGACGATGAATTCAAGGAGCTTCACCTTGAACGTCCCGTCATAGATGTCTTAGCCCGTGCTCCTTACTACAATGCCTTTTTGGAAAAATATGAGGAGAAGCGTAAGTTGGGTAAGAATGAGACTGCTTTCATTCAAAATAAGTTACCTAAAAAGTTAGATGATCCGGGCCTATTCGTTTTGCCGTGTAAGTTAGGATCAACCCTAGCCGATTTAGGATCAAGCCTTAATTTGGTTCCATTATCCCTTTACATGAGTCTTAAGTTAGGAAAGCTAGAAGAAACAGAAGTAATAATTGGCTTAGCAGATGGGAGTGTTGCATACATAGTCGGAGTTGTAAAGGACGTATTAGTACATATAGGAAAATTGACACTTTTAGCGGATTTTCATGTCCTTGATATGGTTAGCGACACTATCTGCCCATTGTTAATAGGAAGGGGATTTTTAGTTACCGCTAGTGCGATGATTGATTGTAAGAAATCTAGAATAGCGGTAGGGGAAGGTGAATTTAGGTCTATCTATGATGTTAAGAAACATGCTTATGACAATGGTAAGGATCCCACACCTATTTGGATTGACATAGAGAAAAGACCATCAAGATACGGACCTTGGATCAATAGAGACTTCATAGGACCCCAATGCCCATTTTCCTAGAAGAGGAATTCGTAAACCGAACCAATTCGGTGGAACAACTCTTGGCTAGGGACACCGAATTAGACCAGTTTGAAGATCCTCTAGTTTTTAGAAAGATGATTGAATTCCTAGGAGTTTTCCCAATTATCCTAGGAATGAGTAGGTGGAAAAGCAAGAACGATAAACACAAATGGAATTGGGACAAGCCACCTATGGAAGGAGATGGATCATGGCACATAAAAATGACATTATATGATCCGGATGGAGAAAATTTTGAAAGGTCATACCGAACTAAGCACAGTAATAGAAAGCTTCAAGCAAAGTTCAACCTAAGGATATCCTCGATGAGGAACTCACTCACATAGAAACGTAATAGGTCATGACTTTGAGTCTAGCTACAAGACTCGTTAATAAAGAAAAGCGCTTCTTGGGAGGCAACCCAAGCCTTTTTATTTGATTGTTTGTTTATTTGATTCCGTATGTATGTCTTTTTCTAATTGTTTATTGTTCATGTATCAAGATATAAAATTGTGAAAATGCTTTATTTTGTTTTTAACCTCGTCTTAACTACATATAAAGGTATTTTGCAAAAGATAAGTGTAAGGGAAATACATATTTGTTTTTAAGAACGGATTGAACATGAACAATAACAATTAGAAATTAGCATACATATTAGTACTTGTTTGAGTCAAATGCTTGTATCGAGTCACAATGAATGTTTTTGCAGGATTCCAGGAATTAAACATAGGTTTTTCTAGAAATTTTCCGGAAACAAAATATAAAAAATTCTGTCAGATCGTTTCTGACAGCGTCAGGGTTAAAACCTGACGGCGTCAGATGTTGTTTTCTGCAAAAATTTTTAGTTTTTGTTTTTCTGCTAGAATTGTAAAGTTTCGTAAAATCTATAATTTTTAAACTCCAGGAATCTGCAAACATTTATTTTGCAAGCATTATATCTTTAATTACTTTCTAGGATTTACTTTTATATAGAATTTACCGTCGATTTTATGCAAGGTTTCGTGTTGGTTTTCTTAGTTGTTTAACAGGTTATATTGGACGAGAAGATGATTATATTTGAGGAGTGAAACTTTGCATCTTCATTTTCTTGGAGGAGGATTTAACCTTGTTACCACATCATCCATACCGTGCGAATCAGGGGAGTATTTGTTTCTTTCCTTTTCGTTTATCTATACTTTATTACTTTTTAGGAACATTGGGGACAATGTTCAACTTAATACCTTAGAAACTACAATTTCATGATTTTTGTTTCGTTTAATAGTAGATGTGTAATAAAACTAAAATAAATACTTGTTAGAGTAATTTTGGCACCAAATTTAAATTTTTTTGCAACATATAGGAATGAAACTTTAGTCTTAATAAGCGTCTCATGGAAAAGAGTTATATGACTAGCACAAAAACCATACTACTCAAAAATTTTCACCTCAAATATGTGAGGTTCGCCTTTAGATCTTTAGGAAAAAGCATTCATTATTAGTGCTTGTGAGTGTACCGGTAGCATTTAGATTTTAGAACTTGCGTTTGTTGGGATATAAAGTCTAAGTACAGATGAAAGTCAAAATACTGCTGATGTTTAAAGTCAAAGTACTGCTGAAGATATAAAGTCAAAGTACTGCTCGAATGGAAACAAGTCAAAGTGCTGCTAATGTAAAAGGACTGACATGCAAATCATGCAAAACGTTTAAGGATTATTGTGTAAATCTAGAATGTTCTAAGTTAGAGTTAGTTTACTTGTCGTTCAAGTATTGTAAACCGACTAGGGTTTTCCTTATGCCTATAAAAAGATCCCTAGGTTGGCATTAGTGATATACAATTTTAGAGATACATGCAAGTTCGATATTAGAATTATTAGGGTTGTTAGTGAATCTGTGTATCAAAGCAGGTTCAAAGTTTTAATATAATCAAAGTTCTTCGATAATTCTTCTTAGCTTTGTTGAAGTAGATTCTGCATACTTAACAGAGTTATTCAGTGTTTCATTGTTAGTAGTTTAGGATTTATCCAAGATTACTAAATCCTTACAAGCTACATAGTTAGTTTGGTCAGAGTATATCGATCCAACAAGTGGTATTAAAGCTTGTGTGGAAACTCTGATTAAGAAGAAATCCTTGAAAACCGATTTAACAAACCCTAAAGATGACGACTGAAGCTGCTCCAATCCCATCCATCACCTCACTCAGAATTCCTATCATCAAGAAGGGAGAATATGATCTCTGGAGCATGAAGATGAGGCGTACATTGCTATTATAGACCATGCTCTATGGGATGTAATTGTTAATTGTAATATGCTTATTGAAGAACCTGAAGCAGTTGCAGGACAACCTAAACCACCTCTACCACAAGTGCCAGCAGCTACAAAAAGAAATCAAGATAAGGCTCTCAACATACTGTTGTCTGCTATTCCTGATGGTCACCTACTCAAGTTTCATGATGCTAAGGATGCAAAACAATTATGGGCTGCTATCAAGACAAGGTTTGGAGGTAATGATGCTTCCAAGAAGATGAATAGAAACTTATTGAAGCAACAATTTGAAACATTCATATGGTCTATCTATGATGTTAAGAAACATGCTTATGACAATGGTAAGGATCCCACACCTATTTGGATTGACATAGAGAAAAGACCATCAAGATACGGACCTTGGATCAATAGAGACTTCATAGGACCCCAATGCCCATTTTCCTAGAAGAGGAATTCGTAAACCGAACCAATTCGGTGGAACAACTCTTGGCTAGGGACACCGAATTAGACCCGTTTGAAGATCTTCTAGTTTTTAGAAAGATGATTGAATTCCTAGGAGTTTTCCCAATTATCCTAGGAATGAGTAGGTGGAAAAGCAAGAACGATAAACACAAATGGAATTGGGACAAGCCACCTATGGAAGGAGATGGATCATGGCACATAAAAATGACATTATATGATCCGGATGGAGAAAAATTTGAAAGGTCATACCGAACTAAGCACACTAATAGAAAGCTTCAAGCAAAGTTCAACCTAAGGATATCCTCGATGAGGAACTCACTCACATAGAAACGTAATAGGTCATGACTTTTAGTCTAGCTACAAGACTCGTTAATAAAGAAAAGCGCTTCTTGGGAGGCAACCCAAGCCTTTTTATTTGATTGTTTGTTTATTTGATTCTGTATGTATGTCTTTTTCTAATTGTTTATTGTTCATGTATCAAGATATAAAATTGTGAAAATGCTTTATTTTGTTTTTAACCTCGTCTTAACTACATATAAAGGTATTTTGCAAAAGATAAGTGTAAGGGAAATACATATTTGTTTTTAAGAACGGATTGAACATGAACAATAACAATTAGAAATTAGCATACATATTAGTACTTGTTTGAGTCAAATGCTTGTATCGAGTCATAATGAATGTTTTTGCAGGATTCCAGGAATTAAACATAGGTTTTTCTAGAAATTTTCCGGAAACAAAATATAAAAAATTCTGTCAGATCGTTTCTGACAGCGTCAGGGTTAAAACCTGACGGCGTCAGATGTTGTTTTCTGCAAAAATTTTTAGTTTTTGTTTTTCTGCTAGAATTGTAAAGTTTCGTAAAATCTATAATTTTTAAACTCCAGGAATCTGCAAACATTTATTTTGCAAGCATTATATCTTTAATTGCTTTCTAGGATTTACTTTTATATAGAATTTACCGTCGATTTTATGCAAGGTTTCGTGTTGGTTTTCTTAGTTGTTTAACAGGTTATATTGGACGAGAAGATGATTATATTTGAGGAGTGAAACTTTGCATCTTCATTTTCTTGGAGGAGGATTTAACCTTGTTACCACATCATCCATACCGTGCAAATCAGGGGAGTATTTGTTTCTTTCCTTTTCGTTTATCTATACTTTATTACTTTTTAGGAACATTGGGGACAATGTTCAACTTAATACCTTAGAAACTACAATTTCATGATTTTTGTTTTGTTTAATAGTAGATGTGTAATAAAACTAAAATAAATACTTGTTAGAGTAATTTTGGCACCAAATTTAAATTTTTTTGCAACATATAGGAATGAAACTTTAGTCTTAATAAGCGTCTCATGGATAAGAATTATATGACTAGCACAAAAACCATACTACTCAAAAATTTTCACCTCAAATATGTGAGGTTCGCCTTTAATAGGAAAAAGCATTCATTATTAGTGCTTGTGAGTGTACCGGTAGCATTTAGATTTTAGAACTTGCGTTTGTTGGGATATAAAGTCTAAGTACAAATGAAAGTCAAAGTACTGCTGAAGTTTAAAGTCAAAGTACTGATGAAGATATAAAGTCAAAGTACTGCTCGAATGGAAACAAGTCAAAGTGCTGCTAATGTAAAAGGACTAACATGCAAATCATGCAAAACGTTTAAGGATTATTGTGTAAATCTAGAATGTTCTAAGTTAGAGTTAGTTTACTTGTCGTTCAAGTATTGTAAACCGACTAGGGTTTTCCTTATGCCTATAAAAGGATCCCTAGGTTGGCATTAGTGATATACAATTTTAGAGATACATGCAAGTTAATGTTCTAAGTTAGAGTTAGTTTACTTGTCGTTCAAGTATTGTAAACCGATTAGGGTTTTCCTTATGCCTATAAAAGGATCCCTAGGTTGGCATTAGTGATATACAATTTTAGAGATACATGCAAGTTCAATATTAGAGTTATTAGGGTTGTTAGTGAATCTGTGTATCAAAGCAGGTTCAAAGTTTTAATATAATCAAAGTTCTTCGATAATTCTTCTTAGTTTTGTTGAAGTAGATTCTGCATACTTAACAGAGTTATTCAGTGTTTCATTGTTAGTAGTTTAGGATTTATCCAAGATTACTAAACCCTTACAAGCTACATAGTTAGTTTGGTCAGAGTATATCGATCCAACAAGTGGTATCAGAGCTTGTGTGGAAACTCTGATTAAGAAGAAATCCTTGAAAACCGATTTAACAAACCCTAAAGATGATGACTGAAGCTGCTCCAATCCCATCCATCACCTCACTCAGAATTCCTATCATCAAGAAGGGAGAATATGATCTCTGGAGCATGAAGATGAGGAAGTACATTGCTATTATAGACCATGCTCTATGGGATGTAATTGTTAATTGTAATATGCTTATTGAAGAACCTGAAGCAGTTCCAGGACAACCTAAACCACCTCTACCACAAGTGCCAGCAGCTACAAAAAGAAATCAAGATAAGGCTCTCAACATACTGTTGTCTGCTATTCCTGATGGTCACCTACTCAAGTTTCATGATGCTAAGGATGCAAAACAATTATGGGCTGCTATCAAGACAAGGTTTGGAGGTAATGATGCTTCCAAGAAGATGAATAGAAACTTATTGAAGCAACAATTTGAAACATTCACTGTTGGTGAAAGAGAAGGTCTTGATGTTGCTTATGATAGATTCCAAAATCTTCTTAGTATGCTAGAGTTATATGGAGCAGAGGTAACTGTTGAAGATGCAAACTTGAAGTTCTTAAGGAGTTTACCATCTGTATGGCATGTGGTTGCTACTATGATCAGAGGACAACCTGGTTTGCATTCTATGGACTTTGATGATCTCTATAACAACTTAAAGGTGTATGAGCATGAGATGAATGGTCAAATAAGTTCAAAATCACACAACATTGCTTTTGTGTCTTCTGAAAACAGAAGCAGTACTTCCACTAAAAGTACTGCTTATCCTGTTCAAAGTACTGTTGGTGAAAAACAGCATGTTTGCACAACCATGACCACTACCACTTCCTCACCATCAAACATCATGAATTCTGATGATGTTGTATGTTCCTTCTTTGCTCAACAAGCCACTTTACCTGTTACTTATGAAGAAGATTTGTTGCAAATTGAAGAAGATGATCTAGAAGAGATTGACATAAGATGGCAAGTTGCCATGATAACTGCAAGGATCAAGAAGTTCATGAAGAAAACAGGAAGAGGTATTGACTTCAAAGCCAAACAGGGTATAGCATTTGATAAGTCTAAGATTGAATGCTTTAATTGTCAAAGGCCTGGACACTTTGCAAGGGAATGCAAGTTTGCTAAATATCAAGCAAATAGGATGATTGAGAAACCCAAGGTTGAAATCAAGGAGGTTCCTATTACTGAAACTAAACCAAAAGCATTGGTAGCTCAAGAAAATCTATCAGAGGTTGACTGGAGTGCTGAATTTGATGATGAACCAGTAACCTACTGTAATGTTGCATTGGAAGACTGGAGCACAGCCTTTGATGAAGAACCAGGATTTGCTGCTTTGGAAACAAGAGATGGTCTTGGAAGCCTTGATGGTCTTGGAAGCTTTGATTGGAGCATGGAAAGTGAAGATGAACCTGTTCTGCTTGCTATGGTAGCTACTTCACCAAGTTCACCCACTACTCCTGAGGTATGTTCTAAGTGTAATACTCTTTATCAAAAGGTGCTTAATGATTATGTGACTGAAAGAGATAATTTTAGAAGGGCTAGGGGTGAGGTAGCTGGCTATCAATTGACTTTAGAGTCAATGGAAGCCAAAATAATCACTCATGAAAATAATGAACTGGCTTGGGCAGAAAAATATCAGCAACAAGACTATCAATTAAAATTGAGTGAATGGAAGTTAGGATGTAAGGTGTCTGAGCTAGAAAAGGTGACTAAAGAAAGAGATGAGTTGTTAGAAAAGTTTGCTAGTTGGAAAGAATCTGGTCTGTCACATGTTAGTTTTGTTGAAAAACAAAGAAGATCACATATTAAAACTGGACTAGGTTTTGGTATGGAATACAGTAGTTCAGAAGAAAACTCAGCTAGTGATAAGGAACAAGGTAGTTCAGAAGAGATCTCAACTAGTGAATTTGAAACTTGCTCAGAAGAAAACACATCTAGTAATGAGGAACCCACTAGTCCAACACCTCCTGAGTATAAGAAAGATGAGGGGTATCATGCAGTTCCTCATGCCACTGGAAGTTTTCAGCCACCTAGGACAGATGTCTCTTGTTTTGGAGTAGACAATTTAGAGTTTAGGAAAAAGCTTAAAAGTCAATCTAATTCAAGTCCATCTGAAGAAAAAGTTGAGAATCCTAAGGATGATAACAATAAAAGGAATGTTAGGGATTCAGGATGTGGAAACAATGATAAAAGGTTTCATAAAGTCTTTTCAAAACAAGCAGTACATTCAAACTTTTCTCAAACTACTGCTAGTCATTCAGCAGTACCTTCAAGAAACTCTTTTCAAAATACTGCTAACTTTAGAAAACCTTTTAATCATTCATCTAGAAGTCATGATAGTTTTGGCCATAGAACTCAAAGTAGAGGATTTGGGATGATGAATCAAAAATTATGTTTTGTTTGTTATAGTCCTACTCACTTGATTAAAGATTGTAACTTTCACTCAGAATATTTAAGTCAATATCCAAAGACCAAATCTGCTAACCATAGGCCAAAAGAGACTAAACCAGTTTGGAACTATTCAAGTAGGGTCAACCATAGTAATTTCACAAAAGACTATAGGTACCCTCACCAGAAAAGACCTTTTTCCAAACCACCAGTACCTCAAGGCAACACTTTTCAAAGTACTGGCAAGCCAAAAACAGTACCTTCACAAAGTACTGTTAGGAAGTTTTCACCCAATCAAGGTACTGCTAATGTAAGACCAAGGAGATCCAGTTACACTCAATCTAGAAGGCCTTACACCTCAAATAGAGTACCTAAACCAAAGAGCTCAAAACAAAGTGTTAAAACCATGTGGGTCAAGAAAGAAAGTGCTGCTGGGGGAAAAACAGTACTTTCAGAATGTGTGGGTGAAAAAGAAAATTTTGTTGTAAAAGAAAGTTATGTTGAAAACACAGAACAAGTTTTGGAACAAAAGAAAGTAATTGATCATGTTTTCAAAAACAGTGGAGATTACATACTCAAAGAATTTAAGTATGTCTCTCCACAAGGGGAACACAAGTCAGTAATGGCTTGGGTTCCTAAAAGAAACTAACTTTCTCATTCTTGTGCAGGGCAACCCAGAAGAGGAGCTTAAAGATCATTTAATTGTTGATAGTGGTTGCTCTGGAAGCATGACAGGAGACAAGGAGCTACTGTCAGATTTTAAGACATATTATGGAGGAAGAGTTGCTTTTGGAGATGATCCTGAAGGAGGAAGAATTACTGGCAAAGGAACTATCAAGACAGGATGTATTGATTTTGAGAATGTTCATTATGTGAAGGAGCTTAAGTTCAATCTTTTGTCAGTATCTCAGATTTGTGACAAGAAGCACCCTATGTTATTCACTGACACAGAATGTCTTATTCTCTCTCCTGAGTTTAAGTTTGTAGATGATCACTTGGTAACACTGAGAGCACCAAGAACCAATGATGTGTATAGTATTGATTTGAAGAATAACAACTCTACTGAAAGAGCAACATGTTTAGTAGCAAAGGCAACACTTGAAGAAGTACATATATGGCATAGAAGATTAGGTCATGTAAATTTCAAGAATATCAACAAGCTGGTTAAAGGCAATTTAGTTAGAGGTTTACCTTCTAAAACTTTCAAGACTGATCATTCATGTTTAGCTTGAAAGAAGGGCAAACAACATAAAGCTTCATGCAAAAAGCTTGAGGAAAGAACTATCAGAGAGCCTTTGGAGTTGTTGCACATGGATCTATTTGGACCTGTTTCTGTTTCAAGCTTAAACAAGAAGAAGTACTGCTTAGTTATAACAGATGATTGCAGTAGATTAACTGGGTCTTTTTCTTGGGATTTAAAGATGATATTTTTGATGCCATTCATGATCTTATAATAGCCCTTGAAAATCAATTGAGACTCAAAGTTAGAGGCATTAGATGTGATAATGGGACTGAATTCAAAAACAAGCTAATGGATGAATTTTGTGCCAAGAAAGGGATTAAGAGGGAGTTTAGTATTGCTAGAACTCCACAGCAGAATGGTGTTGCAGAAAGGAAGAATAGAACACTTATAGAAGCAGCAAGAACAATGCTTGCAGATTCTTTATTACCTATTCAATTTTGGGCTAAAGCTGTAAGTACTGCTTGCTATGTGTTGAATAGAGTATCAGTGACTAAACCTCAAATGAAGACACCTTATGAGTTGCTTATGGGTAAGAAACCAAACATTCGTTTTCTAAAACCTTTTGGATGCTCTCTGACTATTCTCAATACTATTGATTCTCTGGGAAAATTTGATGGTAAGTCAGAAGAAGGATACTTATTGGGTTATTGTACCAACAGCAAAGCATTTAGAGTGTACAACAGGGTTACCAAAAAGGTTCAAGAATGTCTTCATGTTGATTTCTTGGAAGATCAACAAAATCAAAAAGCTAAAGGTCCTGATTGGTATTTTGATCTTGATAGTTTGACTCCTTCTATGAATTATGTGCCTGTCAGAGAAGAAAATCAAGATGTTCACAAGGAAGAGGATTCACAATATATTGTTCATGGAGTCAATATTAGATCAGAAGATGTTACTGATGAAGAACCCATAACTATTAAGAAGCAGCAAAGTACTGTTGAACCAACTTCCATACTCTCTGATGAAGATCAAGCAATTCAAGATGAACTTAATAGGATGCTTTTTCAAGAAACACTAGCTAAATCCTATAAAGATGATCAAAGGAGAGCCTATGAAGCTGCAAAGAAAAGGGGTAAGTTCAAAGAAAATACTCACAGTATTTTGGATGACAGTACTTTGGATCACAGTACTTTGGATCAAAGTACTGCTGAACCAGTTGTGAGTTCTACTAAGGATTTAAATGATCCAAACATGCCTGAATTAGTAGACACTGATGACGAGTTAGAAGATGAAGGTATTTTCTCAAATTCCAATGAAGATCCTGACTTCACAAATTTGGATAATGATCTTGAAGTTCCATCAACTCCTACATCAAGAGTTCATAAAAATCATCCAGTTGATCAAATCATTGGACCTTCAACTTCAGGAGTGCTCACACGAACAAAAGCTAAAGGTTTTTCACAGCAACATAATGCTCTACTTAGCTTTGTTTATAAACAAAACAGGATGAATCATAAGGATCAACAAGCATGCCTGCTTGCCTGCTTTATATCTCAAGAAGAACCCAAGAATATAGCTCAAGCTTTAACTAAAGAAAGTTGGGTTGAAGCTATGCAAGAAGAACTTCTACAATTCAAGCTTCAAGAAGTTTGGGTACTATGTGATTTACCAGATGGAAAGAAGGTAATTGGTACAAGATGGGTTTTCAGAGTTAAAAGAGATGAAAGAGGAAATGTTATCAAGAACAAAGCAAGATTGGTTGCACAAGGATACAGACAAGAAGAAGGAGTAGACTATGATGAAGTGTTTACTCCTGCAGCAAGAATTGAAGCTATAAGGTTATTTCTTGCTTTTGCATCATATATAGGATTTCCAGTTTATCAAATGGATGTCAAAAGTGCCTTTCTTTATGGCAAAATTACAGAGGAAGTCAATGTTAAACAACCTCCTTGTTTTGAGGATCCTGAACATCCAAACAAAGTCTACAAAGTTGTTAAGGCACTGTATGGCCTTCATCAAGCTCCCAGAGCTTGGTATGAAAGATTCTCTACTTTTCTATTGCAACATGGTTACAGAAGAGGAGCAATTGATAAGACTTTGTTTATCAAAAGAGACAAGAAAGATATCATGCTTGTTCAAGTTTATGTGGATGATATTATCTTTGGAGCCACAAAACAGTCTATGGTGAAAGAATTTGAGAAGCTCATGCAACAAGAATTTCAAATGAGTTCCATGGGTGAATTAACTTTCTTTTCAGGGCTTCTAGTTAAACAATTAAGTACTGGTATTTTCATTAGTCAAGATAAGTATGTCACTGACATTCTTAAGAAGTTTAACCTTAGTGCAATGAAGCCAGTCACCACACCCATTAAATCCACAAATTCATTGGGAAAAGATGAAGATGGAGAACCAGTGGATGTTAAGCTTTACAGATCAATGATTGGTTGTCTTATGTACTTAACTGCATCTAGACCTGACATTTGGTTTGCTGTATGCTTATGTGCAAGATATCAGGTCTCACCCAAAGTTTCTCACATGAATTCTGGTATCCTAAGGAGTCACCTTTTCACTTGGAAGCTTTTTCAGATAGTGATTATGCAAGTGATAATTTTGACAGAATATCAACCACTGGAGGGTGCCAATATCTTGGAAGAAGATTAGTTTCATGGCAATGTAAGAAACAAACAATTGCAGCAACATCATCTACTGAAGCAGAATATGTTGCAGCTGCAAGTTATTGTGGACAAGTATTGTGGATGCAAAATCAACTCTTGGACTATGGATTCAACTTCAATAATACTCCTATCAACATTGACAATGAGAGTACAATTTGTATTGTGAAGAATCCAGTTTACCATTCCAAGACCAAGCATATTCAGATCAGACATCACTTTATTCGAGATTGTTATGAGCATAGACTCATTAATGTTGTCAAGGTACACACAGATGACAATGTAGCTGATTTACTCATAAAAGGATTTGATGTTTCTAGATTCAAACACTTAGTGGTAAGTGTTGGTATGATTAATTATTAGACTACATTTGAGGGGAGGACTTAGTATTTAAGTCCTATGCATTGTTTGAGGGGAGGCAATGCAATGCTATTGATGTTGTGGTAAAGATAATGGGAAAGTACTGCTTGCAGTCAAAAATCAGTAAAGTCCTTAATAAAATAGCAATTTTTGTAAAACGTGCAAAATACATTTTGAAGCACAAATTTACAGCAACAAATTGTTTTGAGAAACACATGGTGTTAGTACTTGTACTACACAACAAATAAATGGTATTCAACTCACCATGTTTAACAGACAAGAAAGAGTTTGACTCATCATGAGGGTACGGCTCTGATGTGATAATCAAATCCGTTTTTAGTTGACAATTTTCTAAAAATTGTATGGTTTTCAACTCACCATATCTGGAATAGTGAAGAGTTGGCTAGCCCACAAGATAATGGCTTGTGGTAAAGGCTATGGAAATCCATTTGTTTGGTAATTAGTTCACCTTGGTAGTGATTGTACTAAAAGAATTAACTAGTCCAAAAGCAAACGGCTCTTGGTAAAGACTAAACAAATCCGTTGATAGCTGATGATTTGCTAAAAATCATATTGTTATCAATGTACCATGGATTACTAACCTAAACATTGGCTACTCCAGAGTTAATGGCTTTGGTAAAGAGACATCAAAATCCATTAATTTTCAATGATTCACCTCTCACAGGAGTTTACACACCTGGATGTGATGAGAATAGACTGAAAGTTTATGATATGATGTACATTTTGTCATATGTTGCTGAGTAGCTGAAAAGATTAAGTTGCTGTGAAGATAAAGATTAAAGAT
>LBNU01035106.1:7786-27375 GCA_014162995.1 Artemisia annua
TAAGTAAAACATGAATTTCTATTTATAGGCAAAACAAGTAAAGAAGTTTTCCAAAACCATGTTCTATAAACCATGTTCCAAAACCATGGGTTACTATTAGAGTCAACATTGACAAGACATATGCATATACTTGAAACTAAATGTTGACAAGACAAGACATATACTTGAAACTAAATGTTGACAAGACAAGACATATATGTTTCCAAGTCAACTTACAAGGACTATGACACATCTTACATATTCTTTGACCAAGTCATTTTTCAAAGATGTTTCCAAGTCAACTACAAGATCTATGACACATCTTAAATGATCTATGACAAAGATATTTTCCATTTTATGAAAAATACATTTAGACAAATGTATATACTAACTTAAAAAGGTAAGTTACTTGTATATGAAAAATATATTAGTTAGCTATATAATATTTAGTAAGTTACTAAAAATGTTGTATGTACTTATGTTGTTATAAGACACATTTTTATATATTTTAAACTTACTAATATTATTTAGATACCTAATGTGGCACTTATTTTATTTAATACCTAAAGTGCACTTAGACACCTAAAATACTTAAAGACCCAAAAAGTATTTTAGTCATTCTAAATGGTTGATCAAGGGGTTTGATCATAATGCTACATAACAAAAATGTACGAACCTGTGTTGTAGCATACAATGACTCGAGACGTTGAGAGGTGTTGAATGTTTGTTGAGACAAAGTATGATTACAAGTAACTTGTACATTTTACGTTATGTATCAAGTTATACGTTTGTCATCAATCAAAACAAACGAGACTGTATAGATTAAATATCGTAATATTTGCACTAACGCCATTGATGTTAAACACCTATACTACAGCTATGTGCACAGAATTATGGGGTCTGTGTAGTTATGAGAGAGATATGATAGACTTGCGAATTGATATTGTATTTAAAGATCTTCTCATTGTGTCAGTTCCAAAAATTAAGGGTGATGGGTATATTTTGAACACTTGTTTTGAGTATGAGTGGAAACGTCGAGATGTTCAACTTGCAAGTTGTTTGGTCATTCTTTGGAACTATATCCAAAGAATATTGTTTTAGAAATTGTTTCTGACATTTTGAAGAACATGAAGGCACCTAGGCAACTTGTGCATGGTGTACCTGTTGGTTGTAAATCACATATCGTCTACAGGTTCAACAAAAGAAAGATAATAAGGTAGACAAGAATCAACCCACAAAGAAGTGTACAATTGTTACGAAAGAGGCCAATACTACTACTACTTCTAATCCTTTTGATGTCCTAAGCAACATGCCAAATGAGGAAGAGGTTATGAATACAAGTGTGAAAGTCGCTGCCTAAGCTAAAGATGCAGACAATATATCTTCGAGTACATCTACTAAGGCTACTAAAGAGAAACTAGGTATCATTGGAATTGGTTCCAACTACGGGAACATCATTTGGTGTTGGGTTCGAATGCAGGGAACAACGAGGAAGCTAATCAGGCCAAAGAGGAGAGAGAAAGTTATTGGATGTGTTCTATAATGAAACAACAAATTTTATGTCTAATGCTACTAGCTCTTCAAAGGGTGGTAGTGGAGTTGGAAATAAGAGCTTATACGAGCAGTGGAAAGACGATTATAATGATGATGAGGAGTATGAAGATTTAACCGAAGAATAACTGGCATTTTTCAGATATAAATTTTTGTGGTCAAATTAGATGTTTGTTTACATTTGGAGTCTATGTTGAGTCAAATGTGTGCTAGTGATTAAGTGCGTTTTTCCTTCTTTTTTAGAAGTAGATGTGTCTTGTTATATTAGCTTTACCGCCTATGTAACGGGTTGAAATGTGGGATTTACATAAACGTTTTTTGAAGTAATCTATTCACTAGGTGTAAAAACGTTTTACCCAACACAATCAGTCCAATTGTTACTATAGCTGTTTATAACTGAATTTAACAAACAAGGCAAATGTGACCCAAACTCATTTTACACATTGTCAAGTAATAAGTTTAGAACGTTCATAGTGAGAGTAACATGACAGAAATCATGAAAANAATTTATTAAAAGCTCTAGTATAATTAATTGAACTAGAAATAAGTAATAAGTATTATAAGGCTAGAAAGAAAGAACAAAAGACATTTTATTGATTTGATTATTTTCATCCTTTGTAATACCTGTAAAACTCTTGCTTCCTCGCTCCTAGCATCTTTGTTGTTACAAAATTATGGTTTGGGGAAAAAAAATCACAACATAATCTTAATTAACATAGAGATTTACTAAGAACTTGATGAAAATTTAAATAAAGATCTAACGTCTTGGCTTGGTGACTCTTTATATGGTTTGAGTTAATTTATGTAGTCAAACTCGGGGACAGAATTATAGGGGCTCCCGCGGTGTCACGGGACTCCGATAAAATTTTATTTTAATTTGTATTGATTATTTTTGTGAAAAACACTGAATTTTCTTGGGCAAATGTTTTAAAAATGCATCATACTTGCCATCATTTGTTTTTCTGGGTATGGAACAAAATCTTTTATTTATAGGAGTACTTTTTTTTCAAATTTGTGCTTCTTAAGGTGTTTTGTGACATTTTTGTCCTTCGAAAAAAAATTCTATTAACTGAGAGGGGCAAAAATGTCAAAAGAAAATCATGCAAAATATCTTAAAAAGGCCAAATTTGAAAGAAACTTACCCGTATAAGCAAAAAAATTTGTTCACTACCCAGAAAAACAAATGGTGACAAGTATGATATATTTTTAAAACATTTGCCCAATTTCTAAATGCATCTGGTCTCGATGTATTTTGTTACTAGTTATCTTTAGTTAGTTTGTCAATATGTGAAAAATTAATTTAGTTTTTACTAAACTTAATCACTTTAACTATTTTTTATTTTTATTTTTTTTTATACTACAATTGAAAGAATTTATGCATCTGGTCACTTTTATCTCTGGTTCCATCCTCAGAACTTGATTTAACTTCATTTGAGTAGTAGTTTATTTCTTGTTTAGAGAATACGAAGTATCTTGTTATGTAAGCTTTTTCTCCTATGTAATGGGCTGATGTATAGAATTCGCCCATATCCTTTGTACTTAAACGTTTTTTTGAGTGATATATTTACCGGGTCTTTTGACCTTTTACCCGAACTTGATTTAACTTTTGCCGAATATTTTTCAATGTTGAATCAATTTGACAAATTTTGGTGTAATTTGTTGTTCTAAAATTTGACAAGATTGAGTATATATAGTATAACATAGATATCTTTAGGTCTGAGTTTTGTAGTAACAATTAAAAGTTGGAAAATAAATAATTAGTACATATGGTAATACACTAATAATGAGTGTGATCATTATGTTCATAACATTAAAAAATACAAATGATAATAACAATTGTCAGAAAAATCATCAACAAAAAAAGGTGCTTGATCTTTCATGATGATATGATGATTATATCATGCTTCTTGGGGTTGGCTAACTAGCTAGGGTTTCTTTATTATTTCTATCTTTGCATTTGCTAATGATGAATTGATGATGGTGGATTAGGGTACAAGTTTTCACAAGGAAATGAAAATTGGGTTTGCATGGAAAATGGGGTTTGAGTAAAAGGTGTAACCAATGAGGCATGAGAGATTATTGGACTTGTACCAAGTGCATTAATAGTTTTACTATTATGCCCTAATTGCTCCAAGGCTTTCACTTGTGACCTCAAGAACTTAAGATAATTTGCAGCTTCATCAAGCATTGATGCTGTATCCATCTTGTTTCCACCAGGCACCAATTTCTGCAAAACCCTAATTCTTTCACTAATCCTCTCACGTCGTTGTCGAGCGGCCGCGGTTTGAGGGTCACTTGATATTCTCACATTTTTTCTTTTAGGTTTTTCTACCACTGCCTCAGCCGCGAAATTCACTGGCCGAAAGGCTGCTTCTCTATATATCATTTCCTTCATTTGCGCAATTGCTTCAGTATCGGTTTCGGGATTCCCGGGTTGTTGGAAGTTAATATTTGATGAAGTGGGTCGGCTTGGATTTGATCTGGATCTTTTTGGGTTCGATTGGCTGTCTGAAATCTCGATTGTTTCTCTCGTACGTTTTCCAGATGAGCATTCACTACAACAATTAGATAAAATGTACACTTTAATTAGGTACAAAAATTTGTAAATAATACTGACATTGTAAACAAGAAATATATAAAAGTCCCTACATTTCGTAAAAATATGAAACTTATAAACTCTGCAAAGTACTTTAAGCATGTGGTTTTAGGGAAAAGAAAGATTTGCACTTGTAATAAGTCCCGAGAAAAATTTTGCAACTTCAAAGAAAATGTACCGAAGAAACTAGCGAGAAGCTAGAAATATACTGTATGATTTATCAGATTTTCTTAAATCTGCAAAACAGTGAGATGGTAGCTAGAAATAGAAGATCTGTTTTTTCAACTAAAACATTTTAATTGGAACTTTGTGAGATACTAGATATCTATAATTTATCTTGCTAGAATGAAGAAATGTGTTACGTATTTGTGAATATGTAAAGAAAAGTGCATACAGTTGACGAATCTGTTGCAGCGTTTGCGAAACAACACCATCATCCGTGACAGAATCAGCGGAAGAAACTCCACAACCGTTATTATTTCTAGCCGCATTAACGTTGTTACGCCATAAAGAACTCTTGCAATCCGGTAAAATGATGGAGACGCCATCATCCGATGCATCATTGCTACTATTTGAGCCAGAAAGCAAACATTCCAACGAGGCAGCTGCGTTATTGTTGGAAGAAATCACATTCTTGATCTCTTGGAAGCCATTAGTGCAATTCAAGTCATTTTCAATGGCTTGATCGGTCCAATCGGTAGGTGATAAATGGGGTAGTTGATTCAAGAAAATATTATCTGAATTGAAATCGAAGGTTTGTTGTTGATGATCATGAGCATGAATCATGTTGTACCACGAAAATTGCAAATCATCCATACTAATAGAAGCTTATAAGAATCAATCTAATTCAAGATGAATGTTTGAATATGCTAATCAAATAATTGATGTTTGAAGCTTTAGAAAAATTTTGGTGCAAACTTTGACAATGTTTGGAAATTAACAATGTCTATGCTTGCACATGTATAGTGCTTTATATATATGGGTGTGTACAGCCGGCACCAAATACTTATTTTAATGATCAATAATGTTTACTACTATTAGGATTCTGTTATATTTATTGATTTATTTATATATCCTTTTTCAAGATTATAAGAATGTATCAACCAAAAATAAATTTTGGTTTTCTTGATCTGGCTTGGAAAAAAATTTTGATCGCGCATTTGACTAGATTTGTGATTCAAAGCATGCTTGTACGAAATCGATAAAATCTTTTTCCTTGTTCTGGCTTGGAAAACAACTTTGATCGTTCGACTTGATTTGTGATTCAAAGCATGCTTGTACGAAATCGATAAAATCTTTTTTCCTCCAGTTGGTTTTATGCAAGATTATTTCAACTATATATTGATGTTCAAAGAAGCACCTATAATAGAGATTATTTCAACTATATATTTTCCTCCAGCTGGTCTTATTGGGTGCCTTTATAAGGTCATAGCCAAGCTACTTGCTAATCGTCTTCTAAAAGTAGTCGGTTCGGTTGTTAGTGAGGTTCAAACCGCATTCATTAAAAGGAGGCAAATCATCGATGGCCCCTTAATGGTAAATGAAATCCTCTCAGGGCTGGAAAAAATAAAGAGCGCTTTTTCATGCTAAAAGTCGATTTTGAAAAGGCTTTTGATACTCTTGATTGGGATTTCTTGGATCATACTATGGAACAAATAGGGTTTAGCATTATTTGGAGGAAACGGATCCGGGGGTGTCTTGACTCGGCTTATGCATCAGTAATTGTTAATGGATCTCCAACAAAGGAGTTCATGATACAAAAGGGTCTTCGGCAAGGTAACCTTCTTTCTCCATTCTTATTCATTATAGCCATTGAAGCTCTTCACTTCTCTATCCAGGAAGCAAAATCTAAAAATATATTTGAAGGCATCAAAGTCGGCTCTAATAATATTGACATCTCTCACTTCCAATTTGCTGATGACACCCTTATTTTGGGCTAATGGTCTCTTGAGAATGCAAAGAACCTTTGTCGCATTTTGAGATGCTTCCATTTGGCGTCTGGGTTGAAAGTAAATTTCTTAAAAAGCAGATGCTTTGGTATAGGGATTCCTTTCAATGATACCAGATCACTTGCCTTAACCCTCAACCTACAACCATCTTCCCTCCCATGCACCTATCTCGATCTACCCATTGGAGCTAACATGAACAAAGGAGACAACTAGAAACCCATTATTAAGAATTTTCAAAAAAAACTCACCTCACGGAAAGCAATAAATCTTTCATTCGGAGGTAGACTCACCCTTATCAAATCGGTACTTGGTGCGCTTGGTACTTATTTCTTCTATATCTTCAAAGCTCCTAAGTATGTCATCGATATTTTAGAGAAATTGAGGCGAAACTTCTTTTGGGGGGGCTCCACGGACTCTAGGAAAATGTCATGGATATGTTTGAGGAAAATGTGTTCTCCTACATCTTGTGGGGGTCTCGGAATTGGAAGTCTCCATGCCTCTAACCTTGCCATGTTGGTTATATGGCATTGGAGGTTTTAGACAGAAAAGAATGCTCTTTGGAGAAGGCTCATTACTTCGATCCATGGTACTCACGGGGGGCTTGAACAATACCCCTCTAACTTTATTAGACCAAGCACTTGGAAAATCATTTTCGAACTCAACAAAAGCATGTTTGATCTCAATATTGACCTCGGTTCTGTATTTGTTAAGAAAGTAGGAGACGGCCTTTCTTTTTCTTTCTGGAAAGACATATGGATTGGAGAACAAAAGTTGGAAACTCTATTCCCTCGTCTCTTTTCCCTCGAAGTCAATAAAGACTGCAAGGTAGTCGACCGTTGTAACCTTAATAATGGGCCTCATACTCGGACTTGGCAATGGAGAAGGCCAGTTAGAGACGGTGTCGAAAAAGAGCAGTTAGATGGGCTTTTAAACATCTTGCGCCACTTCAACCCGTCCTTTTCTAACGACTGCTGGGAATACTCGATCGATGCATCAGGTATAAATTCAGTTTCTTCTCTCAGAAGACATATTGAAGGCAGAACCCTCATGTCGGTTTTAGATCATGTCTGCTGGAATAAACTCGTCCCGTTAAAAGTTAACATCTTTTCATGGAGACTTGCTATCGACCGGCTTCCAACTAGATGCAACCTCGAAAACGTGGCATTGATCTTGATTCTACTCGATGCCCCCTATGTGATGATGGCCTTGAGTCGTCACAACATATTTTGTGGATTGTAAAATTGCTAAATCGGTTTGGAGATGGGTTTCAAAATGGTGGTGCTTCAATGACTACCCAAAATCTCTCACTTGTCTAATCTCATGGGCCGACTCGACAAACCTTAACGGCAGTACCAAGTGTTGCTTTGATGAGGTTATCCAAACGACGTTGTGGCTACTTCGGAAATTTTGGAATATGACTTTTTTGGCATTAAACATCCGAGTAAAGATGCAATCGAGAATGACATCATTGTCCATTCACACACTTGAATCTCGAATAGGAATTTAAAAGTTAGACCAGGTTGGTTGGATTGTCAATCCTAAAACCGCTTGTAAGATCTCTTTGTAATTCTTTTAGACTCAATTAAATAACTATCAAATATATATGTCAATTTTTAAAATTATCTTTTTAGTGATGTAATAATATATTTGCACATCCAACATTCATAAGGTTCATTGAACCAATGCTTTGACTAAAAATTCTAGCAGTAAAATTTCTAGAGCTAATATAGAAAAAACCAATTGAAGCTAAGTTCTTTCTGGAGCTTGGGAGGGGTTTTATCCGTGTTCGATTCTCGCAAGTGACAAAGAAAATCCAGATTTTTATCTTAGTGCGAAGCCGTGAGTTTTAGAGTTTTCCCTTCGCGGGTCTCTCCTAGTGGTTCGGCTCCCAGGGTCTGCCCGTTTGGATGGTCTAACTCGGAGGGTCGGATTTCAAGTGTGGCACCGTTCTTACAAATAAATAAATAAATAAATAAATAAATAAATAAATAAATAAATAAATAAAATAAATGAGCTAATATAGAAAAAATAGTGCCATATATATATTTTCATCTTTTTGACATATAAGTATTTGAATATTATTTTTCTTAAATTTGTTAGATGTGCGTGTGTGTGAGAGAAATGCACATGGACATACATACGCATACGCACACGAACGCACAAGGAAAGAAAAGTACAACAAATGTCTTAGTTTCAAACAAAAGTTGAAGTTGAAACTTGAAATCAAGGTAGGGTTTCAGAAAGAGATAAGGTCCCAATCCAATTCTTTTTGGCCATTTGGATTTTTATTTTTATTTCATTTCAATATCCAAAATTGAGTATGTATTCAACTATTCATTATATATCTTCACATATTAATCCGTAAAAAATGTTAGTACAAAAGATATCAAATGACCAAAACATACGAAATTTTTGACAATGGCAGTGACATCGTTTATGTTACTCGGATTTCAAAAATTTCAAACTACATGTGTATATAACATGAGAAATGACTGAAAACTAGAGGTAGATATATAATATCATATGGACAAAATAAGTCGAACTTGAAATCTACTACACATAACAAGTTTAGTCACGTACTGGTAACTCTAGATCTCGTAAGCCCCTAAATAACTCGAACGTTACAAGATTTTCTTTCTTCTTCTTTTTTGTTGTGTTGTAACCTTTGTTTTCTCGTTAGTTTCAATGCAGAAAATTTTGGCGTTGTTCTTGTTATCTATGTGCATGTCACGTAACCTTCATACATTTTTTTGAACGGCTAATATCAATAAAGCTAGGAGAAAAAGTTACAAGCTAGATTTTTGTACAAGATAATTGAGGATCATAAATCTATTCAAGCCATTTCGGCTTTACAATCCTATTCCTATGAAGGATCCAACTGTTATCGCCGAATGATCCAAGTCGTGGTGTGAACCACAAAATAAAAAATAAAAATAAAACTACCGAATTGTTATTGTCTAAACTCTAAAGTGTGTTGCTTTCAAATAGTGTATTGGAACCCAACTCTAAATTATCACTATGTGTTTTATTTATATAGGTATTTTATATTTCTAGACACATACAATTGCGATCGAACTAGGACAATTGGAATAAAGAATCTAACAAGTACATGTATAATTTACTAAGAATATGTTTTGGGAAAGCTAGATATGATATTAAAATGATAGCAAATAAACAAATAATGTGTAACATATGCATGCAAGTGCATAAAGCTGCAAAATTAGTTTTGGTGGCATATTTCATGCGCTCTGTAAAGTAGTGAAGACTGCGAGTAAGAGTCGAGCACTCAGCATCTTTGACAGAAACCACTTTCTAGTTTCGACTTTTAATCATACTTTCATCATAATCGGATTTATGACTCATTTTCTTTATATGCTCACTTCACCTTTTACAATATTCGGTTTTGTTCTAGTTTCTAGTGTAGTATAATTAAAAATGTACTCTTCACCTTTTTGGTTTCTGAATCAAAAACTTCATACAATTAGTTTTAAGTTTTAGATCGAATAAATAGAAAATCTTGTCCATGTAAGTTTGTCTATTTTGCTAGAAATTATTAGCATGAAGCGAAAATCATTCCTCTCATGGATGAAATATGTAAAATGTCATACAAAAATCAGCCGTTTCAAACTGATTTTCACTAGACTTTCGAACTTTTAGGGATGATTCATATCAATGGTCGATAATATGATCAGCGGTTATCTTAAAAATAGACAAACCACGTGTATCCAACATTTGTGTTTAGAAACAAACGGATCCACTAATTATGCCTAATCAATTCAAAATTTTGTAAATCTACATAATGTGTGTCATACTGGCCAGTGTTGAGGTGACACCGGTTAAATTAGACACGAAAAAGTATGTTTTATTGACATGTACTTGCTTGTTATATAGAACATGCCTTGATCTTGATTATATGGGGTTTCAATATCCTTACCACATGCAGCCCATGACTACAGCTCAATGAATGGGTATCCATTTGAAGTTTTCTAATTAAGAAGATTGCAACTTCAATTCTCCAAGTCTTGATTGTCAACTCTCTTTTTGTTTTTCTTCATTTTTAATTTTTAATAAGGACAAATAACTTTGTTTTTACACCACTTTCATTCACATTTTTGGCTGGATCTACATAAAAAGTCTCAACAAAAAGACATAATAAAAAACCTAATTAGCTATTTAAATACTCAATGTCACAGAATTTTATGTTATAAAGCATGTGGTTATTCCTGATAAATATGATTAGTTTATTATACCTATACATGAAATAATCAAAAATTATGTCTACTACCCAATTGGACTTATTATACTATTGGAATCTTTTAGGATAACATAGTCTTCTTGAATATGAATGACAAAATCTTCACAAAAAAATTTAATATCATTTGCTCGACAAAACATTCTTTAATTATAAGTAATTGTAATTAATAAACTTATAAACACATGGAAAACATTGAATATGAGTATATGACCCAACTATATATATCTAGTGTCAAACTGTCAATATCAGAAATAATGGTAAATATGCTCTAGTGTCATTATGTTTGCTAGGTTGTACAATCTTACTACGACATGTATCATCATTTTCTTACTTAATCTGACGTGGCCTGGCACACACATGAACTTCATGTGGTTCTCGTGACGTGGCGTAAGTACATTGGTTGAGTTCAGATTCACTAAATCTACGTGGCACATTACATTTCAGGCCCGAGATATGATTCGTTTATTAGAAAAGTATCTAATATTTTGGGGTTTGCTTAAAAATTCAACAAGTACTTCTAGCTGGCAATAAAACGAATAACAAGAAATTCAAAAAAAATAATAACAATAATAAAAATTAAAAAAAAAATGGTTTGGTCCATTGAGGTGAGCTATACATCATCATGTAACATCGGCTACAAATTCCAAATATTTCAATAGTTTGTGTATCATGTATAAAGCTGGACGAGTCACATCTAAGTATGTTAAGTTACAAATGTGACAATGTGGAACTCTATATATGATAAAAAAAAATCTCAAAGTACAACAATACCCTTCTCAAGATAAGTATTATGTAATGTACCGCTTTTGTATTCAATTTACTGTCCGATTTGAGATCAAACCGTTTTACATACATGTCTTATACTTATTCCTAAATATCATCTAGAGCGGAGTTGGGAGTGTATGTTAGTCATGTGCCATTACTTGTCGCCTACCCATCGTCTGTTGATAATTTTGTCAGTAAAACGACTTTGTCTACAATATGAGTAGCATGAGTAGAGTAAGACAAATTCTATGATTCACAACATGTTTCCATAATGAAACAGCTCATAGTTCTCAGTTCCATGAATGTCTAGCTCTCGTCATTGTATAGGGGACCCCAACCCGATTGAAGCCCCCCTTATCCTGATTTGGCTTTCCGTCACAATCGCAACAAGTATTTTTCTGGTTTGTCATCATTGAAGAGCCTTCTGGAAATAACAAATGAATCCCATACGTACAGATGCTAAAATCACAAGATAGTACAAACCAATGATGTGTTGTTGTTCATAAATGCAAGATCAATTGTTTTGTTTTATACATTTTGTCAGCAATATAAGTAGTGTAGATAGAGGATTGTTAGGATACATATCCAAAAGAAGTTTGTCATGAATAGTTTGAGTGGGTAGGAATTAAATGGAACATTGTTAATACAGGTCAACTCAATGAATTGGTTTTATACGGGTAGATCATATAGACTGTAGAAACTATATGTTAACAAAGTTATCATATTATAATTTGAAGAAAAAAATATATGTTACGTATACGTGGTTTACCTAAAATCACACTCGTCGTTCCTATTCGATTTTAATTACACCAGTTATACCTAATTTTAAAACTAGTTACATCGATGGTCCCTATGGATCATCTGTGTGATATCTATAGTTTTTATTACACGCCACACAGGTAGTCCATGTCATTATTACACGGATAATCCTTATATTTCAAAATAAGGACTATCAATGCAAATAGTTTGAAAACTACGGATTATTAACGTAATTAAAGTCGAATAGAGACGAGTGTGATTTTTGGTAGTCCATATCGTTATTACACGGATAGTCCAGCATTTATTATCAACAATCTCACACGCAATTTACCTGTAGGCTGTAGCACCATGAAAGGGAAGTTTAGCGATGCTTTTGGCACATATATATGAAAATGAGTCATGTTTGTGTCTATTCTTTCAAAAACGGGTCAAAAAACATTGCTGAAAAAACATAGTCAGGTTAAAAGAAATTGCTCCACTAATTGATAACTGGGTCAAAAGAGGTCAAACTAATTATATAGGATGAAAATGATATAAAATGTATGGGGATATGATGCATACTTTATAAAGTAGTCAATTGGCTACATTCTATTTGAAAAAAGTTTACAAAATGTACAGTTTAGTCCCTGTAATAAGCTCCTGATATAGTTCAGTCCCTGTCTCTACCCTTTTTTACAAAGGAAAGTAGGTAATTTGCCTACTTTATAAAGTAGGCATCATATCCCCAAAGTATATTTGTATGCTTATACAGTTGCACTTCTACAAACTGGTTTAACAAAACCAAAAATTGTTATTCGATAATATACATAACCGTGCTATGTAGGTCAACCTAATCCACCCACTTGTACCAGTACTTGATAATTGCACATTTTCATCCATCAATCAACCCAACCCACCATTTTGCAAACTCTTAATAGGTATGGCAAATCCCAAGCCTTCAAAGATTATTATTTAGATAGAATTCTATAAGAAAAAACCTAGTTGGAAGCAAAAAAGAACTGATTTTAACTTCCGCAAAGAGAGCATCTGAAAGACCCAAACAGACTTCGACAAGATTAAGAGGCAAATAGAACGAAAATGGGATAACTAGGGAAAAACATACATATACATATTCATCGATATACAGTGTAAAGAAACAATATTTATCATTATACGCCATTACAGTGTAAAGAAATTATGTTCAATGCTACTAGAAATCAACACTAAGTATGAACAATAAATGTGCCGGGAGAAACACGGCATGATATTATACAAATAGATCCTTTTTGGGTTCGATTCTATTGAATGAAAATGCTACAACCTAAGAAAACTTGATGAGCAAAAATTGGATGTTACCTTACGGCTAAATGTTAAGCTAGATCTTGTTTTCATTCTCAACTCGAGTTGACACAAAACTGTAGATAGTGAAATAAATAGCAATCATCGAAGCTCAAGCAAGCAAACACATTCAATATGAGGAGTGTGTGGAAACATGTCTACAGGTTGTACACTTTTAAGTCTGTAACATCCTTCTAATTTTTGTTCCACCTGCAAAAAGACGGTTACAATTTAAATTAAAGGGGCAACCTCGACATGAACAAAAGACAAGAGGTCATCTTGGGTTGTGGATAATAAACAACGAGTACGAATACAAAAATATAACTAAAACCAAAATGGGTCAAACGGTTCAAAATCAAATATAGTGTATTTACATGGTTGCAAGTAATTTTGTTCGGGTACATGCTGGGGCGTTGCCATCACCTAGCCCAAGCACGCCAATTTAGTTAATCGTGACGAACTCCCAACCCAAACTTGGACAAGTTTGACCTAGGTTACCCAGACCCAAACTCTCTGTAACCCGCTCATCTAACTGTGGTGGCAGATCAAAAGGGTTAAAAAGCACCGAGATTGGGTACGCTGGTTGAATTTTGAGTATAATTTCTTTTAGTATGTTACAATTAGAGGAGTGCAAAAATCGACCTATACCAGCTACACCAAAGAACCAAACCGGATGTGTAGCAGAGAAAACGATATTGGTGATAATTCGGTCTATAATTGGTAGTAACAGAGATACTCACCGAACCATGACAAAGATAATCAAGGTCACGTGCACATGTGGCAGGGTTACATGATACATACACAATCCGTGGTGCCTTCAACTTAAGCAAGTATTTAATCAAGTTAGTATGCATGCCTGGTCTGTTGGGATCTGCAGATAGATATGAAATTTCAGCTAGCCAGATCTAACTCACTACTACATGAACAAATATTCATGGTATCAAGGAGCCATACCTGAGATGACAATGTCTGGTTTCGGAAATTCCTTCCCAAAACTATCACTAATTTTATTCAGATCCCCTTGGATAAATGTGGCATTGTCGAGACCATTAAGCTTGGCATTTCGTCGAGCATCAGAGATAGCTTCAGGAACTACTTCATAGCCATAAACATGTTTTACCCTGTAATAAAATAGAAAATACCAATGTCACAAACATAGTAAAAGGTATTCAATACATTTGACCTGAGAGAGATAAGTGATTGTACTTTTTGGCTAGTGTCAAGCCGATTGTTCCTGTTCCACAAAACAGGTCAAGAACTATTTCTGAACCATCTCCTTTGAGACCAGCACATTCTTCTACTAGCTTGTAAAGAATCTCAGCCTGCACCACAATGTAGGCATAATTGTTAAAAGGGGTAAACAGATGAGGTATTTCCCTGTTCAGGTGACATTATTGTTTTCCCTGTTCGATTGGGTTGACCCGTCAACAATTTTATTACCTTTTTCCTTAAAGTATATAAAAACTAGTGTATCACATAAATTTAGACAGTTCTATATTATTAAGAGATTAATCTAATATTGTTAAATAGAGTTAGAAAAGGTTGTAAGCATTGAATTCACTTTGTGTCACTCCCTCCTCCCAAAACAATCGTCCAGTTTTATTTTAACCAAGTTTCTAAAGTTTACCCAATTACCGTGGTAAATATAACATAGTGTTGGGAGCTGGCCAGTCAAGCCAGTACAGCCCAACCCATTTTGAGTTGTCCTTTGAATTACCCATTTTACCAGACCTGTTAGGCCTGTTATCTAGAGTCGATTTATGATTAATGGTAACAATTAGAGGCAAGCACTCCACCATAACTTAACATAAAGATTTAGGTAAACAAGTTCTAGAGCAATTAATATCTATTGTGATACATACCTGGTGTGCGTTTGTCTGGAAGAAAGAGTTGGCAGAAATTTCGAATGCTAATCCTCTTAAGATCTCTGTGATGGTAGCTTTCCCATATAGTGTGTACTCTTGCTCTCCAACAGATGTGTTACCAACAGAAGTATTTATATTGTTCACGATGCTTACCTATTGGCCATAATGGTTATATAAAAATAATTAACCAAATGAAACAACTGATCGAAGAGCCAAGTACCAACTCTTCAATATAGACTGTACACAACTACATAAGACAAGATGTGTATCTTCAAATAAACAATTATTCGTATATGAGACAAACGTTTTACCAAAGGAGATGTATATATTTTTTACGTAAATGATAGTTTATTACTACCTGGAAATGAACATGCGAATATGTACTTAAGCTATTGATCTGTATAATGGATTATGTCTAGTGGGTCAAATGTAAAAAAGGAACGGGTCAAAATGTCAAAAGTGTTGCAAGTCGGCCAAAATGTATTTTTGGCCAAGCCTGTCTTGACCCGTGCCCAACTCGGCCAGTTTTGCCACCTCTACTGGCATCAAATGTATAAATGCTACATACCACTTCTGGGAAAACTGTGAGTTTGTCAACAAGGGGCTTCAACAGCTCTGGCTTGTAGGAAGATGTCACAAAATTAACCATAAGCTGAGGGAGCCGGGTCTCCACGTCTCTATTAGAAGTATCAGACTTGTAAGTGGACACATATTGGGAAAGAGATTATATTTATAAAAAGAATAACTACTATAATATTAAATGGAATATAATTAACAATAAGGGTGAAGTACAAGGGGTCAATATTAGTACCTTCCAATTCTTATCATCAAGTGTTTGAAAAATCCAGCATGAGAATGGCAATCATATGGTGACAATCCTAGTTCAGGATCCCTCCAACATTCTTGAACAGCTGCAAGAACCTATAAATCAGAAATGCAACTTAAACAGAAAGTAGCCTAAAGAATTGTGCGACTGTAATGCGTCTGTATATGATTAATGATGAACATGCACATAGAATCAAAATTGGTAATTACCTTATTTGCCGGTTCACTTTGTAAAAAGCACTTATCGACATTTAAAATTTTATCAAAAAATCCAGGAGCATGTAATCCCAAAGAATAGAAATTAGCATCTTGGCTTTTATCAAGCAATTGTTCTTTGGGTAGCCATCTTTTTGTGCCAAAAGAAAATTCCATCTGCGAAAACATCAAAACATTCTCTTTTACGAAAGGTGACAAAGAAGACAGATTAAGAATAGACAAAAGGCCATCAAAGGTCATGTCAAATGGGTATGAGACGAAGAGGAAACAGCTTGGTCCTTACTGACCTTGTTTCTGTAGTGAAATTGCATATCACAAGGAACAATTGGCTTCATTACATTCTCAAATTCTGGATCCTTAAGCGAGAACTTTCCAACATGTACCACTAAATCTCGAACTTGTTCTTCCTTAGCTCTGACCTGAGCCTCGTATAATAGGCTCTGTGTCTTACAACCTCCACAATGTGAAGCATATTCACATGGTGCCTCCACCATGTCGTTATGAGGACTTAATGTCTTCACTTTAGTCACCTGCACTCCTAACAAGGCCATATCACATCAAACAATGCACAAAACAAATGCTGCTAATCACACAGCTATTCTACCATTCTATTATAATCATATATGTTCATTTCCACATGATATTAAATAACTACATAGGGAATAACCAACGATTTCTTAATGTGCTTATGCTGAATAACTACTTGTGCTTATGTTACTCAATTGACAGATGGACAAAATAACTACAAACCCACATTCTAACGATAAAGAGATGTCTCTATCAATAATCAACGCGACTCATGTGAAATCTACTGTTCAACTGGCTTATCTAACCATTAACATAATAGTTAGTCTTTCAAATATTAAAAACTGATTGTGACCAAATCAAGTCGTATCAATCAAATGGTCATTTCCGAAGTCAAATCCTTAAACCTCATAAACTTTTAAGTTCGATCATTATCAAACATCTATAAGCTTGTATGTTCAAAAACGTATACAGCATTTTATCAAACACCATACCTGCATAAACTCGCTGACAATCATTTCTAAACGGTGATGACCTAGTTACGACATATCAAACATCCTAGCTGGAGGTGTAATCAAGCCGAGTCAAATCACACATTTTCACTCTCAAAACTCGATCTCAACTAAACAACATTCATTTTTATCTATCAAGCTTACGTGATTTGCTTATTGGGCCACCAAAGCCCAAGCTAACTTCATTAGCAACAGACACACTCATTTCAAATTTGCATACATCATTGTTTTATTCAAAAACCATACCTACACAACCTCCCTAACAATCATCCTATGGTAGCAAATGATTCATTTTCTTCTACAATGGGTAAACGGAAGAGATTTTCCTATCGAGGTTACCCAGGGAGGGCGAGTCTTTGACTCAGATTTACACGGCCTAACCAAGGTATCCCCGTGACCATTTCCGGCCCTTTCATGGCCACCCCCAAATGTGTACCAAGTAAAATTCCAACGCCAGACCTCTTGTGAGAAGGTTAGCTGCGTTACCAATAGGCTAATGGGTAGTGGTTTCAGTGTTATCTACAACATTCCTAACTAATTCCATTACACTAAAAATATGTTTGGCAAACTGGCACCAGTAGCTGCATCTAAGTGTCTAACAATGTAAAAGCTAAATGCTTGTTTAAGGTGCTGTTTGATCTCGACTTAATTGTCTTAATATGAAAAATTACTTACTAATTTGGTTAGTCGGTAAGGATTTGTTTGCTACAAACTTAATCCATAACTAGCCGTAGCGATTACAAGCAAAGATGTGTCGAAATGAAATCCCCTAGGATTATCGAAAGCAAATGTTTGTTTTATAAAACTTCTGGTAACTTAGGGTATGTTTGGTAGCGAGCGTTTAGGAGCGTTTGAACCAACTAGCAACTAGCATTTAGCGTTTTATAAACAATGCTCGCTTGGCAACAAGCAACTAACAATTCTAATTTTTCTAAACACTCCAAATCAAAATGCTACTTGAAGGAGCATTTACCAGCAACTAGCATTTACACTTAAGATTTATAACCATACAACTATGTTACCAAACGCTTCATCAAAACAAACAGCTACTCCTGCTACTACTACTACTGCTTACTTACTCACTCTTGCCACCGCTATCTTCGCCAAACATACACTAGGAGCAATAAACAAAATCCAAAAGCTAACAGCTAGTTCGCAAATAAACAATAGATTCTAAACGCTAAAACCTAAATGCTTTATAAAGCTCGTCACGAAACATAGTCTAACAAACCATCCACATTTCAAACAAAAGCCATAAAAAAGCAAACAACCTCGGAGTAATTATTCTTTTTACGCGTAACACGCCCCACAAACCGCTCCCCAGGAAGCGCACGGTCGCACATAACAACATAACCAGTCTCCTCCACTTTACACAATCCTTTTCCTTTAAACGCCAAACTCTCACACACCAGCTCCACTTCCTCTCCTCTTTTCGGAAACAGCCTTCTACTACTTTTCATCACTTTCTTATTACCCTTACTATCATTAGTTGATTCAGGTTCATTTGAATGTTCGATTGGTGAAACGACGGCGTTTAGAGAAGAGTAGCGGTGGTGACGTGGCGGTTTGAGAGTGAGAAGTGGTTGGAGTTTGGTGGTGAGGTGTGGGAGGTGGCGGAGGGTGATGGTTGGGATAATGGCCGTCATTGGACGGTGGTGGTGGTGGTGGTGGTAAAACCCTGGTGGTTTTAGGGTTTTGGTGAGGATAGGGGTGGGGATTGAGGGGTGTTTGGATAAAGTGTTGGAAAGTACAATAGTTTTGCAAAAGTAGTTAGCATTCCGACCGTTTGGAGCGGACCGACCGACAAAACCGACCGGACCGACTGAAGGACCAACGGTCCGGTCTCGGTCTGGGATTTTTCATTAATTCGGTTCTCGGACCGGTCGGTCCGGACCGACAAAAAAACCGAAAAAACTTGCCAAAATCTTGCCTAATTGGACCGGACCGACCGAAGACCGACCGGACCGACCACATTCGGTCCAGTCTCGGTCTATGGTTTTTCCCTAACTCGGTCTTCGGTCCGGTCCGGTCTTGGCCGGTCCATGTCCGGTTTTTGGACCGTGATCACCCCTACACCATATTATATCACTTTAAAATAGATCACTTTTCTCATGTTCACTCCTATAAGCGTATAAGTGTCATGACACAATACTTTTAAGTGTGCAAATCAACTAGTGAAGTGTGCAAATCACTTCCTTTCTTTAAATGCTCGAGTCACTCAAATTATTTAGTTTTTCTAAGCTAATTGAATGAGTCGCTTAAATAAAATATGTCGCCCAAATATATCATCTAAAATACAATTAGAGGGCACTTGCCAATATTTTATTTGAGCGACTTAAGCGACTTTGAAAAGTGCCTTACAAAAGAGGTCGCTCAAACTACAATCAAAGGACACTTGTAAACATTTTATTTGAGCGACTAGTCGCCTAATTCTCTTTGTCTATTTTGAGAAGTCATGTTTTTTTTTTTTTTTTT
>LBNU01035106.1:27413-65090 GCA_014162995.1 Artemisia annua
TTAGGCTTATCGTGGGATTGTTTCCCATGATTATCCTCCGGCGTGAGAGTAAGTAATCGGTTTTTAGGGTTTAGTGAAGAGTTAGGGTTATTAGATTGTACCTTTAATGAGATCCGTGATGCCCTTTATATACACACGAAATCCTTGTAGGTTTCGTGTTCCTTACCCTTCGGGGTATCCCGCCTAAGTCGGTCATTTAATCCATATCCCATAAATAAGAGATATCCTATATCAAGACCATAAATAACTTTGGGTTTGAGTCTTCGTAAGCCCAAACTGCTATCGTGATAGCCCATTCGTGATGGGCCTAAGTGTAGTATCGTCCATTGGTCGGGTTCGTGACCCGAGTGCGGACTATACGTCATCATGTCCCCCCAGTCTAGTATGCGCACGGTGCAACCGCGGATGCTAGACTAACAGTCGTAACGAAAAATGTGCCAGCGTACGTGGCGGATAAGTTTCAAATGTTTCCCGCCAAAAGACTATACCATGAATCTAGTCCAAATAAATCCGAAAATCTGCCTTGGAAATCGTGGGAAAGTGCAAAAAGTACACTGCCTTTTGATCTCCTAGCCACACGATGTAAGTGAGTGGATTACACGTGTCATCCATCCATGGGGGTGAAAACCCTATATAAAGGGTATCTCCCTTTTCACTGTGATTATCACAGTAAACATACCATTTCCACCATTGTTAAGCCTATCAAACTTAGTCAAGAAATCAATCATATACGAAGGTAATAGCGCGTGCGCATCTGAAACAATAAGATATTAAGAATGGTGCTTCAATTATCTGATTTTACCTCCGACATATCCGAGGATGATCTCCGCGAGTTCACCTCGGATTACTATATCCCCCTCGCGTTGCATCCGGTAGTACCGGTGGCGACCGCATCTATAGCTAATTTCCCTGAGGGAAAGATAGGGGTATACACGCGCTTTTTCGAATTTGCGAATCAGCGCGTGCCCATTTCACTCTTTTTGTGCGATGTACTCAATTATTATCGCCTTCATATATCCCAGCTGCATTGTATAGGCGCCGCCAAAATAACCAATTTTGAAGTAAACTGTCGTTTGCTAGCAATTAACCCAACCATCAACCTCTTCCGCGCGTTTTATCACTCAACGTGGTCAAACGGGTGGGTAACCTTTTCTAAGCGCGCAGGGCGCCTTCAATGCTATACGGAAAAGTTAGACGCACTTAGGAGTTGGAGGGAGAGGTTTTTCTGGGTAGATAATATAGTGTTCCTTTGGGCCTTTGAATTCTGTACACAGGGGACGTTACCAAAGGATGAGCGCCCAAACCCCGGGACGTACGACGCTGATAACGCGGAGACAATAAATGCCAACCGCTCCCCATCAAANAGATCATTAAAAGCATCAGCTGTCAACACAGAACTTACCACTTTATCACTATCAGCATCCTGATCACACTCTCCTCCTTTATGACTCATATTAGTTAAATTAGACATGTTATTGCTATCAGTCTTTTCCAGCGAATTTGAGTCATAAGTGAGTTTGATTTGATCAGTATGCTCTCGTTCATTAGAGAGTACATTATGTTGATCAATTAAGGGTACCTCCATATTCGACCTTTGGTGATTAACCGTTCTAGATTCAGCATTCATGCCATGGGTGACAGGAGTCACTGAATAGGTTGTATTGTCAATCATAGCACTTGCTGATTCTTTATTCATCGTGACACTTAACCCATCATCCAATGCATCATCCGAATCATCAATTCCCTTACATGATTGTACCAGAGATCCCTTCACTTTGTTGTCATCTAAACATCTGTGTTGTGCTCTTTCCTCAATGAATGCCTTAACATCACCCATGAGTTGGATGAGTGTATATCTGAACGTGTCAACCTTAATTCCCGTGTGATCCGCAAAGCATTTTTTGGTCATCTCACTGTAATTGTCATATTCCAGAGTGAATTTTGAATCAAGGAATACTTGGAGTTGTTTGTAGATTACATCAAGAGCGGCCATGGATCTAGTTTTGGAAGAAATTCCTTGTTCAAGCTGTTGTTGCAATTGATCTAAGTTAAGAGTCATTGTGTCTGTGAAGATCTGAACATCATGACCAAAGAGTGTGGCAAATGCACGTTCGTATCCCATTATGAGTCCAGTTCCGTTGATAAGCACCGAAAGGTGTGAGTGAAGTTGTAGAAAGTATTCAATGGAGCAGTCCTTAGCATTGTTAAATGACACTGGTGGCTGACTGATCTCTGTCTCATGAGAGTTTGAGCATACTGAATCCTTGTCACATAGATCAGAATCATTTTTCATTTGTATTGATTTGGGTTTCTTGTGTTCATCGACCATATCATACAGTTTGAGGATCTCAGGAATAGCATTCTCTGACGAGTTTGTCATATTTAGATTACTCATTGATATAGTAACCAGTAGTGACCAAGATAACCTCTAATACTTAACCACTAACACTTAACCGCTACAATGGTTAACCGCTGAGACTTATCCGCTGATACTTAACCGCTGTTGGAGGTAATCGCAAACAAAGTAAAAGCTGATACAGTAACCGCTGAAACTTAACCGCTGATACTTAAACCGCTGACCGATAGTAACCGCTGGACAAAGTAACCGCTAATAACTTAACCGCTTGAAAAGTAAACCGCTGAAATAGTACACAGTACAGCGTAATGTTCGCTCCACTACTTGTACTTAACCGCTACTACTAACCGCTGAATACCCAAACTAACCGCTGTGAAGAATACTTTAACGTGGAGCTAACCATTGGCAAGAAAAAGTTCCAAAACCCATTCGTGCACCTCACAAACGTTAGATATAGTCCAACCAACTGATAAACTAGATGAATCTAACCTTTCTAATCCTAGAAGTACAAGAAAGATCACAAGAAACACAACGAACGAGCACCAAAATGAGTAAAAACCACCCTAAACTAGTAGAAACCTAAACAAACCATACACCACAAGTTCTATGATCCCTAGTATGTAACCATGGCTCTTGATACCAATTGAAGGATACTAGTTAACATCACAAACACAAATATACTTGTGGTTTGGCTCGTTGAAGGTAAGAAAGAAAGAAAGAAATTCTAGAGAGAGAAAGTTAGAGAGAGAAAGAGATGAAGCCTTGAGAGAAAACCAAAAAAAAGAAATAGAATTATGAGAGAAGGCTTACCCTCTCCAAGGATGGACAGGGGTTTATATACATGGGTTTTGCCACTTGGGCGTGCCACTTGGGCTTCGGATCAGGTATACAGTAGGTAAAGACCCGTCCTTCTTCCACGAACTAATCTAATTCTAAACTACGTATTACTAACTTATGTAACTACTACGAGCTAAACAATGCTTAATCATATTTGGGGTGACCGAATCTTTCTTATATAGAAATCGTATTCCTAACATTTATCTTGTGTTCTTAGGATTTCTATTTAAGCATTGTAAACTCTTTTGGTTGGATGGTTAAATTTTATTGATCTTTCTTAGGCACAAAAGTGTTATTGTTCTACATCTCGGTTGGCCGAGATTCTGTTTTTTTTTTCAATTACGAACCACATCAAACTTATCTATATATACAACGTTGGTTGTAGAATTGGTGTAGTTCAAGGCCCGCCTGATGGGCGGCTAGTTATAAGAATTTGATAATACGATAAAATTAATAGTAAAATATGTATGAATGTGTAATCACATCCATGAGACGAAAATGAGTAAAATAAACATGCCATTATCAACAAAATAATAACGATAAACAAAACCTAACGTTCAAAATAACCGAATTACATTTAGTTTATAATCTATGAAGAATTTCTCTATACTAAAAATAAAAAACTTAGGGCGCGTTTGGTTTATCATTTGGATTCACGGATATAGGTCTCCATAGGTTCGATCTCTTAATATGTAAGCAATCCTAAACACCGTTTTAGTTCTATCACCCTCCTTTTGGAAGCAAAGACAGGGGCATAACATCTTTATCAAAGTTGTATATGAAAAAACAAAAAAATATCGACACTCTTCTTTTAGGAGCAATTTCGTGCTTACAAAACCAACATTCAATCCTTAATGGGTTGTGCCCCAAATCATTCAGCCTTGTTCAATGAACATCTTTGGCACGAGATATATCCATGTCTAAGCAATATTTTGATTAGCAAAAACTGTCATTTCAATATTTTGGGGTTGGAAATAGGTTTAGAAGAAGGGATTAGCTGCTCGTACTGATATGTTGAATTTGCAAGATATAAAAGTTGAACGGAATGTTCTACTGATGTACTGCCATTATCCAGTTTTTGCCTTGGATTAGTTATTTTCATGGAAGCGGGTGGGAATATCAATGGTAATTCTGCTGCTAAACTTTGATGATCAACGCGCTCCACACTGCCCATATATACTGCATGGGGATAATGTAATAACCAAGAGAAATTGCAGGTGCCATTCTAGAATTTGAAGAGTCAAGATCATTGCCTGAAACCTTAAATGACAATAAATGTTGATACAACAGTTGGGCGTCCCTGGTTTAGACTCTTGTTCCTGTATCAATTGGATCTTAATGCTTGAGACCTGCGCACTAAGAGAACAAAGAAAACACCGTTAGGCTTATCGTGGGATTGTTTCTCACGATTATCCTCTGGCGTGAGAGTATGTAATCGGTTTTAGGTTTTAGTGAAGAGTTAGGGTTATTAGATCGTACCTTTAATGAGAGCCGTGATGCCCTTTATATACACATGAAATCCTTGTAGGTTTCGTGTTCCTTACCCTTCGGCGTATCCCGCCTAAGTCGGTCATTTAATACATATCCCATAAATAAGAGATATCCTATATCAAGACCATAAATAACTTTGGGTTTGGGTCTTCGTAAGCCCAAACCGCTATCATGATAGCCCATTCGTTATGGGCCTAAGTGTAGTATCGTCCCTTGGTCGGGTTCGTGACCTGAGTGCGGACTATACGTCATCATGTCCCCCCAGTCTAGTATGCGCACGGTGCAACCGCGGATGCTAGACTAACAGTCGTAACAAAAAAGGCGCCAGCGTACGTGGCGGATAAGTGTCAAATGTTTCCCGCCAAAAGAATATACCATGAATCTAGTCCAAATAAATCCAAAAAACTGACTTGGAAATCGTAGGAAAGTGCAAAAAGTACACTGCCTTTTGATCTCCTAGCCACACGATGTAAGTGAGTGGATTACACGTGTCATCCATCCATGGGGGTGAAAACCATATATAAAGGGTATCTCCCTTTTCACTGTGATTATCACAGTAAACATACCATTTCTCCCATTGTTAAGCCTTTCAAACTTGGTCAAGAAATCAATCATATACGAAGGTAATAGCGCGTGCGCATCTGAAACCGTAAGATATTAAGAATGGTGCTTCTATTATCTGATTTTACCTCCGACATATCCAAGGACGATCTCCGCGAGTTCACCTCGGATTACTATATCCCCCTCGCATTGCATCCGGTAGTACCGGTGGCGACCACATCTATAGCTAATTTCCCTGAGGGAAAGATAGGGGTATACACGCGCTTTTTCGAATTTGCAAATCAGCACGTGCCCATTTCACTCTTTTTGTGCGATGTACTCAATTATTATCACCTTCATATATCCCAGCAGCATTGTATAGGCGCAGCCAAAATAACCAATTTTGAAGTAAACTGTCGTTTGCTAGCAATTAACCCAACCATCAACCTCTTCCGCGCGTTTTATCACTCAGCGTGGTCAAACGGGTGGGTAACCTTTTCCAAGCGCGCAGGGCACCTTCAATGCTATACGGATAAGTTAGACGCACTTAGGAGTTGGAGGGAGAGGTTTTTCTGGGTAGATAATATAGTGTTCCCTTGGGCCTTTGAATTCTATACCCAGGGGATGTTACCAAAGGATGAGCGCCCAAGGGACGTACGACGCGGATGACGTGGAGACAATAAATGCCAACCGCCTCCCCATCAAATCCTACCCAGAAGAGTTTCTGGTCCATATGGGGATCAGTCGCAACTTCTTTCAAGGCGCTGACGAGGTGCCAACTTTTCTGGACGAGGACAACCGGGGTGGGTGCTTGTCCCTCCTTTCCTTCGCATCTGTAGTGTAATCATTCTCTTTGTATTGTAACTTTATGTAACTCCGTGTTGTTTTTTTTGTTTGTTGTTTGTTGCGTAGAGATGGATCTGTTCAGCGTGGTGAGGCTAGCGAAGCCTACACAAGTCACCGTTGGGGTGCGCCCTCTGAAGGAAGGCGAGGCGCCAATACTGGAGGCTAGTGCTGGGCGCACCATGGAATTGGTGCAAGAGGAGCCGAAGAATGCTTCTCCAGCCATTCTAGAGGCAACTCCGATGAGCAGTTTGCCAAATCAGGAGGCTCAATCCCCCGAGCATTCACACGTAGATTCTTCGGATAGTGCGGGGGTCTTTGTGGCTCAAGATGAGCCAGAGGAGGCAGTCCAGGGATTGAAGCGTAGGAAGGCTTCTGGTGATGATGGCGCGGGCACGTCTAAGAGAAGACGCCATATCATTACGGTGGACGAGTCGTCAGATGAGGATGCGTCGCCATCTACCCATGCGCAGGAAACAGCAGAAACTCCTTCTCCAAAGTAAGTAATGAAAACTATGTCTCGTTTCTTCTATTTTTTTTCTTTTTGTATCTTCGATAAAATACCTTGACTCCTTGTCCTTTGCGTGCAGTGATGAAGCTGCAGGGGGTGACGCAGCGCATATTGAGCAATCGCCACCTAAGGTGAGTCACCCTCAGGTGGAGGAGCCTTCGAGGGCATGCGAGGATGTACCTACGACGCATCTGATAGAGGAGCTTAGCTTAGCTGCTGCGCACCAAGCTTCATTGGTTGCTCAGCTCAAGACTAAGTATGTTGGTGAAGAGAGCAGCAGTTCGCAGAAGAATGGGGAGATTGCGCGACTGAAGGCACCGTTGTTTAGTGCTCATGCTGCAGTAGAGTCAAGCGATGCGTACGCTCAGAAGTTCGCTGATGAGAAGATGTTGCTCTGGGCCCAAGTGAGCCAAGAACGTGCTGCCTTTGATCAGTACAAGTCCACTTGCCTTTGGGCAGTGAAGTATATGGAGCAGAATAAGAGCAAACACTTCTCTCAGCTGGATGAATTCCGAAAGACTGTGGAGGATGCGCTGGAGAAGAAGGAGGATAAACTGCACAATCAGAGTATAGAATATGATGAGGAGTATACCCGCACTTGGTATCCTCCATCGCTGAGCGCAGGTAGGGTTTGATTCCTTTGCTTCTTTTGAATCCCATCTTATTTTTCGTAGCATTCAATTCCTTTAAACTTATTGTCTAATGGGAATGTTGTTTTATTCGCAGGTGGCTAATCAGCCATGGTCTTCGTCTGGCCGCACTGAACACATTGGAATCCCGAGAAGTGGTAGGAACATTTGGGGATGTTGTTCAGTGCGCCTTGGAGCGTGGCAAAGCGGAGGCTGTGGAGGAGCTGCACAAGGGCAAACTGTTGGCGGTGCCTATCACAGAAGTGCCCGGTTATAATGAGAACGCCTATGGTGAGCTTGTTGCTGCGATGGAGAAGCTGAAGCTGTTGGAGCTCCCTCACATCGCTCAACTGGAGCGCGACCAAGACTACCCCATAGGTGTCATTATGGAGGGGTTAACTCTTGCTAGGCATACAGCAGAAGACGCTGATGCACAGACTGACTATTTTTTGAAGCCAGATGTGTCGCAGCTGCAGGTGCATGTCTTCGCTTGCCCACGTGACATCCTGCATCCTTTTGCTCTTGAGAAAGAGATCCCTTTGAAGGAGCCATTTGAGGCCCATGCCATGAGACTTGCGAGAAAGAAAGGCGTACAGGGAAAGGCTATCCTCTGTGGTGTTGGTGCAGCGCATCTTCCCAGGTCTGATGGGGTACCTGTTTGCGTGGCAACAGTGTCAGCCAAGGATAGTGACCTGTTGAAGAAGCTTGGGGGCCCCAAGAGTGCTGAATGCCCGAGTAGTAGCTCCAAGCTCAGACGCACTTCTAGTATTTAGGCTCTTTTTTGGCTTCATAGTGCTTTGTAAAAGATTAACATTTTGTTGCACATGTGCATGTTAGATCTATATTGTATATGAACTCGTGGTTCTTTAATGAATGTGATTTTGAAAGTTTGTACTTTAGTCATTGTCTTTGCATAAAAGACATTCGTGTTATGCCTAAGAATCAAACCGTTATAAACATACTTGAGAAAATTTATAAAGAATCCATAATCGTGTATGAAGTTCATGAAATTTACAAGTGTATGCGTTGATATGTAGCGTGCTGTAAATATCATTTTAAGGAGTCAAGAGTCTTGGCTCCTAATTTTTTAAACGCGCACAGTGTGCAAAATTGCTTATCCGTCGTGGAATGCACATTGAACTTACTTCAACGTCTTGAGAGTAAGGTGTTTAACAAGGATGCATGATCCAAAGTTGATGGGTTTGCAACCCTCTTACTCAATGAGTTATTTAGTAGGTTTACTCATCCTTTACCATCGTGGGTTTTAACAAGTGTGTGCACGCCATGTAGGTCAAAGGTAATGTAACCACAACATTGAGACATAAATAGTATTTAAATAACAATGTAAAGAAAATGTATCATGGAGTTAGCTAGAAACCGCGAAATTTAATTAACACTTGCAAGTTTTTTTAAAAAAGAAAGTTATTTGCCTAAATGAAACATAAATACACGGATATTTATTGAGCACTTACTAAAGTGCGGAGGTGTCCGTGTATGGGCCGTGGCCTTTCCTAAAGATAGCATCTCTTGAGATTGCAAATATTCCATGTGCGTTGTAGCTCATGCCCATCTTTGTCACGCAGCTTGTACGCGCCTCCAAGTTTTCCTGTATCTTCTGCGTGGCTTGCATCATTAGCTCGATATACGAAGTCGCCTGGTCTGAAAGAGGTTTTTCGTACTTTAGCATCATAGTATCCCTTCATTTTCGACTTAGCTTTTTCCTCGCACATAGCTGCGCGTTCGCGCCTTTCTTCCAATAAGTCCAAGTCTATGCGCCGTTCATCATCATTAGTTGCAACACTAACTTCCGCAGTGCGAATAGTTGGAATCCCAATTTCAGCCGGTATGACATCTTCTGTCCCGTAGACAAGAGAAAAGGGAGTGTCTCTATTGCTAACCTTGATTCCTTGATTGATGTATGGTGTGCCCATAAGACGTGTGACAATTCCTCCACCCATCCTCCTTTGTGCCTGTCTAGGCGTGCTTTAATTCCTTCGCCTAGACTGCGATTTGCGCGCTCAACCAGACCATTGGTTTGTGGGTGTTTAACCGACGCGAAGTGCTGTGTTATATTCAGTTTCTCGCACCAGTCTTTGAACGGGTTATCGCGGAATTGTTTTCCGTTGTCCGAGATGATTTCCCAAGGTAATCCAAAGCGGCATACAATATTGTCCCAAACAAATCGTTTCACTTGGTTACCTGTAATTGTCACAACTGCTTTTGCCTCAATCCACTTTGTGAAGTAATCAATAGCCACAATAAGAAATTTCAGTCCCCCTGCTGCAACAGGGAAGGGGCCCGCAATGTCGATACCCCACTTATAGAATGGCCATGGCGAGGTAATAGGCGTTAGCTCTTGTTGTGGTTGGTGCGGGATGGGTCTGTGAACTTGGCAGTCGCTACACTTTCTTATCATGTCTCGCGCGTCGCGATGCATAGTGGGCCAGTAGTATCCTGACCGCAAGGCTCGTGCTACAACNATCCACTTTGTGAAGTAATCAATAGCCACAATAAGAAATTTCAGTCCCCCTGCTGCAACAGGGAAGGGGCCCGCAATGTCGATACCCCACTTATAGAATGGCCATGGCGAGGTAATAGGCGTTAGCTCTTGTTGTGGTTGGTGCGGGATGGGTCTGTGAACTTGGCAGTCGCTACACTTTCTTATCATGTCTCGCGCGTCGCGATGCATAGTGGGCCAGTAGTATCCTGACCGCAAGGCTCGTGCTACAACGGTCCGTGGTCCTGAATGCATATTGCATGAACCGGAGTGGATTTCTCGGAGTAAGTAATCTGCCTGGAGAGGTCCGACACACCGAAGCCATGGTTGTAAAAATGAGCGCCGATATAGGATACCGTCTCGGAGTTCGAAACGCTGCGCTGTGCGTCGTATCCGTCGAGCGTCCTTCTGTTCCTGGGGCAATATGCCCTTGCTTATGAATTCAATAATAGGGGTCATCCGCGTAGGATCCTGCTCCTCAATCACTGTAGATATTTCCATCTCCGAGATGGATTTGTTCTTTAGGATCTCCACCAACATTTGTTTTGACAGGTGCGCGAAGCTTGTAGATGCGATCTTGCTTAGCGCGTCTGCCTTTTTGTTTTCCCCTCTAGGAACTTGTTTAATGGTAAACCCGTCAAACCCCTGGATTAAGGAATTGGTCTTGTCGAGGTATTGAATCATGTTATCCTCTTTAGCCACATATTCACCTGACACATGGTTGGCTACTAGTCGGGAGTCCACGTTTGCCTCTAGGTTGCGCACACCCATTCGAGTTGCAATGCGCAGTCCAGCAATTAGGGCTTCATATTCTGCCTCGTTGTTCATGACTGTGAATTCAAAGCGCAGTGCATAGGTGAATTCCATCCCTTCTGGGTTAGTGAGGATAAGGCCTGCCCCCGAACCATCCACGCATGAGGATCCATCCGTGAATAGAACCCATGGTTCTTGTAGTGCTACCTTGGTCTGTGAAGTTGCAGCATCGGTATCTGGTTTTTCAATGATGAAGTCTTCTAGGACTTGCCCCTTAACCGTAGTGCGTGGCCTATAAGAGATGTTATGCTCGCCTAGCAATATGCTCCATTTTTGTAATCGCCCAGATGCGTCAGGTTTGGAGATAACTTGCTTGATAGGTTGGTCTGTGATCACCGCTATGGGGTGCGCTTGAAAGTACCTGCGCAGTCTTTTGGCGCCGAACACTAATGCCATGACCAACTTTTCCATTGCACTATAGTTAACCTCCGTCTTCTTGAGTGCCTTGCTCACAAAGTATATGGGTGTTTGTACTGAGTTTCTATCTGTCAGTAGCACCGCGCTAATTGCTCCATGAGTCGCAGATAAGTACATGATTAATTCTTCCCCTGGTCGGGGTGCGACTAGTGTGGGAAGCGCTGCTATGTGTTGCTTAAGCTATGCAAAAGCTTCTTCCGCCTCCATAGTCCACCGAAAGTCTCCCTTTTTTGTACACTTCTTGAGTGTTTTAAAGAGAGGGAGTGACTTATCTGCTGATTTGGATAGGAATCTATTCAACCCGGCTAGCTTTCCATTCAGAGACTGGACCTCTTTCAACGTGCGTGGTGAAGGAAGTTCGATGACGGCTTTTGTTTTTTCTGGGGATGGCTTGATGCCATCAGGCTCTATCAAGTATCCAAGGAACATGCCTTTTATAGCGCCGAAAGAGCATTTCTTAGGATTCAACTTCATGTTGATCTTTCCCAGTGTTCTAAACGTTTCTTCAATGTCGCGCACCAACTCGTCTTCAGTATGGCTCTTAATGACAAGGTCGTCAACATAGACCTCCAGTTTGCGGCCCACCTGTTTTTCAAATGCATTATCTGCCAATCGTTGGTAGGTGGCGCCCGCGTTCTTTAATCCAAAAGGCATCTTTGTATAACAATAGACACCTTGGCTTGTGTGGAAGGCCGTTTTTTCCTTATCTTCTTTAGCCATTTGAATTTGGTGGTACCCTTTGTATGCGTCTAAAAAACATTTAAAGGGGTATCCGCATAAAGATTCCACCTTCCAGTCTATCTCTGGTAATGGGTAGCAGTCCTGTGGACATGCCTTGTTGAGGTCCGTGAAGTCCACGCACATCCTCCAAATGCCATCGCTCTTCTTGACCATTACTGGATTGGAGAGCCAATCATGGTAATAAACTTCTCGCATGATTCCTGCGTCCACTAGCTTGCGTACTTCCTCGAGAATGGCTTTTGCGCGCTCTGGAGCTTGACCGCGCTTCTTCTGCCACACCGGGGAATATCCTTGTTGGATTTGCAACTTGTGTTCTGTAATCAATCGTGGCACACCTGTCATGTGCTTTGGTTCCCATGCGAAAATGTCCAGATTCCTTTGCAAGAGTGCGCACACGGCTGCTCTGTCTTTGTCAGACAGCGATCCCCCGATCGTTATTTCTTGCTCCAGGTAATCTGGATGGATTGCGACCTTCAGGTTTGATACTTTAGTTGCACGCTGTTCTGGAGTGTGTTCCATCTCACTCGTGATAGTGTTACACTCCCTAGGTGGTACTACGGTATTGTAGAGGGTAACAATGCCGCCTTTCACTGGGAATTTAAGCATCTCATGTGTTGTGGTTGGTACCGCGCGCATGGCTGATATCCCTGGTCTTCCAATGATGCCGTTATATGGCGAGGGAGATTTGATCACCATAAAATTTATCCAGGCCGCCGTGGAGTGTTCTTCATTACCGACCACGACTAGTATTCGAATTTGCCCCATCGGCCATATCTTTTCTCCTGTAAAGCCAGTCAACGACATCGTGGCCGGGATTAACTGACCTTGGATCTCAGGCCGCAGTCTCTTGAAGCAATGCTCATACATTATATCTGCAGACGCCCCTCCATCGACATACATGCGGTGGATATTGTGACCCCCCGTGCTTATCTCGATGCTTAGTGGCTCCGTCACTGCGTTGTCCGCAGTCAAGGTGGGGAAAGAGATTTTGGTTTCATAAGAAAATGTTTGGCTGACTTTTTGCCTCGTCTTTCGCTGCCATGATTTTATCATGTAGATGGTGTCGGCCTTGTCCTTGGGTGCTTCTTTTTTTCCCCCTGTCTTTTGTTTGTCTTTCCCCTCTTTGATGTTTTTGACCAGGTGATCCAATCTGCCTTCCTTGACTAGTTTGTCGATTACTTGGCGCAATTGGACGCACTCATTGGTGGTATGGCCCTTCTGTCCGTGGTACTCGCAGTACCCGTTCCCTACGCGCCGATCTTCTGGGGTGCTCATTGGTGGAGGTTTTGGGAAATTTGCGCCTTCCGTCACAAAAATCTCCCTTGGAGTCTTCGTTAGTGGAGTATATTTGTCGTTCCCTCGCCCACCCCCTAATTACGGTAGCTTTTATCACGGTTGCTATTCTGGTCATTGGATTGTCTCCTGGGTTGTTCTTGTGACCTATAGTTTGAGTAGCTTTTCTTGCTTTCCGCAGCGGCGGCTTCTTCTTGGATAAAGGACCTTGTGTGCTTCATGAGCTCGTCAAAGGTTTGGGGAACACTGTCGTTTAACTTCTTGATAAGTTCTGGGTTGTTGATCCCGTTCATAAATCCTGAGATCTTTAGTACCTCGGGGCATGCTTTGACATGTATGCATTCGTCCTTAAAGCGCTCCACATAAGCGCTTGTGGACTCCCCTTGGTGCTGTTTTACCCTAGCCATATCGACAGGGTTTTTGGCGCACTTCTTCCTTTGAGTAAAGTTCAAACGAAACGCCTTTCGCAACTCTTCAAACCCATCGATGCTCCTACGTGGCAGCTTACTGAACCAGTTTCGCGCATTCCCAACTAACGTGGAGTTAAACATGTGGCACCACACAGGTTGTGGCCAGTTTTCGATGGTAGCGGCTGATTCGAAAATTTTTAGGTGGTCATCCAGATCACCTGTCCCATCATAAGTTTTCACATTAGTAGGCATGCGCCTTCTCTTGTTTTCTGAAAAATCACTGATGCGCCGAGTAAACGCATCAACCTTTTGGCGGCGCCAGGGGCGAGACATATCTTCGTCCTCCTGGTCTTGGTATCTTTTCTTGGACTTCCAGTGTCCTGTTTCCTCGTTGCCCGAGGAGTCAGTTGAAGACAGGCTTACTCTTTTGCGGCGCTTGCGTCGACTGTCCTCGGAACCCGAGCTTGAAGGGCTTTCGCTTGGGGAGCGCTGTCGCCCCAATCTGTCATGAACCCTGCGACCAGCAAGCCCTGAAGGGCTTTCGCTAGGGGAGCGCTGTCACCCAAGTCTGTCGTGGACTCTACGACCAGCAAGTTTAGAAGGGCTTTCGCTAGGGGAGCGCTGTCACCCAAGTCTGTCATGGACTCTGCGACTACCCAGCCTAGTATGGACATTGGTACGCCCTTCATCGTCTTCGCTCTCCGACAAATACTGCCAGTCGATTGCTTCATCATCCACCGCTTTTCTCCCAATCCTAGTAAACACCGGTGGTCGGCGGCTATCTTTCTCGCGCCTCTTCTTTCAGTAACGCGGTGGGGATGTGATGTGCGTAGGATTGCGACCACGCAACAGGTTTTACCTCTCAAGGGATCTTGAGAAGCTTGCAATCCCACCAGGCAGTGTACCTGGTCAGTGTAGTATAGTGTAGTGGTAAGTATGGGGGATTGATCGTTCTCTCACAGGGAATAGTGTTCGTTAGGATAGAAAAACTACTCTAATAGGTCTAAAGGTGAAGGAAGATTATTTTTGTATTTTTATATTTTTATGAAAGCAAGTAAAATCTCGGGTATTGGAGGAGTGGGCGGAATTAGTTGCTAGTCAACTAACCCAAAAACTACAATTGCAAGAAAAATAAAATAACAAGAAAAATAAAAGGTTGTGAAAACTTATATGGAGACAAATGTGTTTACTTAGACTTCCTTACTCCCTAACTATCTTTTACCGGTTAATTGGTGTATGTATTACTTGCGTGGATGACGGGTGTATTCCTTAACAATTCATGGGGTGGCATACATATCTCCCCAATTCTATGAGCTCTTATCTCCTCCTACAACTATGCGTACACATAATCATAGGGATTGTAAACAGTGGCTCATGCGTTAAATACTACCTTAATAACCTAGTATGCCTTAGTTACATGTTTCTTAAGACGTTCAAGCATGTTACCATATAGGAGTATTGCCAGTTTTCTTAAGCCTAACATTGATGAAACATTCATCCCAACAAAGTAATAACACACCAATCAACCAATAATTAATAGTTAGGTTTCATTAGATCTAAGCAAACACAAGAAAAATCTAGCCTAGCATGTTAATTGAAAGACAAGCATAAGATATAATTAACCAACACATAGACATATTGATTAATTTAAGTGAGGACTTATCTTTAATTGAACATGAAGGATTCAAGGGTGAAAAACCCTTGAAAATACAGCCAAATTCGTCTTTAGGGTTTTTCCCAAACTTGTACCAAAAGTTCCACACTAATGAATGAAAAATAGAAAAATATATATAGATTTTACATTCTGACGGCGTCAGGTTATGGGTTCTGACGCCGTCAGCTCGCCGTCATTAGGGTTCTCGGATGGCCTAGATTTACTTCTGACGCCGTCACTCTTTATTTTGCTCTGGGCCGTCACTCTTTAAGTTAACACCTGACGGCCTACTTTCTCTAACACCTGACGCCGTCAGGTGTAAACATCTTGTTTTCTTCATAGGGCGTCTAGTGTAATCTGATTTCACTCCTTTGTCAACGTTGGCTGACGGCGTCACCTTGTGACTCTGACGCCGTCAGGTAGGAATTCCAGCTTCTTTTGAGACTTTGTCGTTTTCTTCACTTTTATGCTCCAAAAACGTCCAAATATGCATGTTTTCCAGAATTCTTCTCAAAAGTACCTAAAATGACAAAAGGAACGATTTAGGGCAATATTTGATCACATTTACTCGAATTAGGGCTTAAATGACCCCTTAAAACGGGTACACTTTTCGTCTCATCAAATACCCTTACACTTGAGATTTGCTTGTCCTCAAGCAAATAAGCTTTTATTCCAATCAAAATATGAGTTAGGGGTCATTTAACACAAATATAAAAGTAATTACAACAAATAGTCATTCGACCCTAATCATAATAAGCACGGAAATCATACACTAGCACCTCACAAATAGTGTTTGGATACTCTCATCTCTCAAGTGTCATAGAATTATATCTCATAAATGAAAACGGAAAATATCTCTCACTACCTGTCATAGCAAATAGATTACCATAGGCTTGGGAGAGGATCAATTACTCCTCCACTAGGCGTAAGCACCTAAGATAAACTATCAAAGAGGGCTTTCCAAAGGGTTGTAATGTAAGGTGTAGGGATATGATAAACACGGTTTGGTTGGAATAAAGGGTATTTTAATGGTGGCGAGTTAATTATCATGATCAAATACATGCACTATACAATGTTGCTAAGCCAAGACTCGACTCAATCTTAAGCTAAAAATAAAATAACAAAAACTTAAAAGAAACATAAAAGAAACGGGATGGTAGTCCGTATGTTTTTTCTACTCTTCTTTTTCTTCTTTTTTTTTTCCATACATTCTTGCCCTACCATCCAAAATAATACATCATAGGGGCCTCGGTTCTCCCCTTACACTTGAACTTTTACATAACTTTACAATTACTATTCTAATGACTCGAATTAAGATAATCGAAAAACTTGGAGTACTTTTAAAATATTTAGCACATATGGGGGTAATAATGTTGTTCTTCCCCATTACTCCATTACACTAGTACTTTACCCATGAGTCCCAATCGTCCCAAAGCAATATGTACAAGGATATGACTCGACTTAGCAACCATGTAATTGATTAGATAATTAACAAAGGGTTTAACAGATGTTGTCACAATAATGCACTAAAGGTGAGTGCATACAAGGTAGGCTAAGGCGATTTGGGTGTACATTTAAGTAGGGTGTAACAAATTCTCACTTTGAATAAGATGCTCAAAGATCGAAACGAAAAGATAGGCTCGGAGGGGTGTACTAGGGGTATCGTGTACCAAAAATGGGTACAACGCAAAGGGTGTGGAGAATTACTTGACTAATGTAGCCAATGTAATTATAACAAAAATACGGGTGTAAAAACAATGGGTTAATCCTAATGCCTCTTATCATGTAGTAGATCTAACTAGAAGAATGTAGTCTCACTTGTGGATTTGAGATGGTCCTAACGCAAGTGATTGGTCCTGGAACAGTCAACTAAAGTCAACCAAGTATTTGGTCAACAAAAGTCAAACTAGAAAAGGCTCAATGCACCAAGGAGAGTATAGGAATTCCCCGGGTCGTTTTAAATCCCGATGAGGAGTGAATTGTATCGAAAACGAATTTGAGATCAAGTGATTATGAAACGATGATGGGAAAGTGAGGTTTGTAGGATTTAAACTACCCAATTATCAATGAAAAAGATTATTAAACACTACAAACGATTACTGAGAATAAGGAAACGATTACAAATTTAAAAATGTACGTTACGTTTAATTAAAACGTCTACGTACGAAAATAAAATTGAAAATAGAAATCTACAAACACCTAGATGATGAAAAACATATTTTACAATCTAAATGATAAAAGAAAATTTTAAGAAAAAGAAAAATATTTTTTAGACTTTTTAATTAATTGATATTAATTAATTACTAATTACTAATTAAGCTAATTTAAATTAAAATAAATACTAAACTAATTTATAAAATTACCAAACTTTTTCTAAAACTATTTAACAATTACAGAAGTCCTAAAAAATTATGAAAAGTTCCTAAACTTTATAAATAAACTATTTTAGATTTAATTTACTTAATTATCAATTAAAAACTAATTAAACTAAATTAATTAAGAAAGATAGCAAATGAACAGTAACAATGAGAAAACTATTTTCTAAAAATACTATATAATTAATAAAAGCTAAAAAAAATATAAAAAGATGCTAGAGATTAAAATTAAACACTAAATGATTTTCTTTTTGATTTTTCAATTAAAACTAATTAAACTACTTTTAGTTACTAGAATTACCAAATGAAAAGATAAAATTATGAAAATCTTTACTCAAACACTATTTAATACCAGGAACCTAGGAAAAATATGAAAACTACTAAGTGTTTAATAAAAAAATAGAAAATAAATTAAAAAGATAAATTCTATTAAATAGAAGCTATCACTAGAAATTAAAATGATGATTTTTGGTTTTTCTTTTTACAAAGCTATTCTACAACTGAAAATATGAAACTTTTGCAAAGACAACTCTTAGGAAAAACTAAAATAAGCCTTATGCAAACTTATTAGCTTAACAGTTTGCTTTTTTAGCTTAAAATTGGATTTTAAACTTGAAAAACTCTCTATAAGCTGATAAGCCTGAACCAAGGGGTATTTAAGCTTTAGTTATCTAAAATGTACTGGGAATAAGCAAAGAGATATAATGAAAAGCTAAGGAAATCAAATAAGCAAGAATCTCAAAACCAACTAAGTTAAGATAGGCCTGAGGAAGCTTATAGCAGGCCTGAATAAGCCCTGTGTAAAAGCTCTAAAGACCAATCTGAGTGTGGAATCAACAAGTAGTGGGCTTTCCAAAAAGCCCACAAGCTTAGGAAATGCTTAAGTGTGGAACAAATGAGAAGCTTGTGAAATAGGCTCATATCACTGAGATAGATAATCCAATCAGTTGAGCTTATAAATGATGAAAGCTAAATCAAAAGTTCCTAAGCAAAATCCAGAGGTGCACAAGCTAGTAAAGGTCTCAGAGTGAATCAGAGAAGCTTGAAGTAACAAGATGTTAAGCTAGGATAAGCTTGTGCAAGCTAAAAGTAATCACAGTGGTGAAATTATGAGCAAAATGAGATTATGAGGAATAAGCAGTGAGCACAATGGTAAAGACATTCACATACTTAGTCACATTCAATCACAAATAGACTAATACACCTAAAAACAACAATCAAGGAGGTTATGATCAACCACTAATCAAATTCAACAAGTTATGTGTACACTGAGTTGGTTTCAGAAGCAACAGTGGCCAATGGTCACTTAAGGGTGCAAATTAAGACTAACTAATAAGCAGATGAGTCCAAACCAAAGATGGATCAAACAAGTCAGGCTACCAAACTTTTCAAAACACCAAATTTCAAAGAAAATAATCAAGAAATGAACAAGATGTGACCAAATGCAAGTGGGTCAAATCTGGTGGTGCAGGGGAGGTCACTGCTCAACAGTCCAACTTCCAAGCCAAATTTAGATGAGCAAATGAGTTTCAAAGTACAAGTTTCTTGTTGATTTAGTTAGACAGGCTACCAAAGATCACAAAACAACAAAAGCATCCTAGTTCTAATCCATATTAAACCCTATGCATAATCTAGAAGATTTGTCCATTTTGACAAAAAGGAAATTTTGACTTTCTATGTTCTTGATTATGTTGACTTTTGTGAAGTTTGATCCTACTCTATTGATTGATTATGTTGTATTAAATTAATTTAAGGCTAAACTAAGCTACATTTACTACTTATGCACTATTATGAAGTGTCATGAAACCACAAATTTTCACAGTGAAACTGTGATGATAATACAAGATAGGTTTTGACTTTTTCCTAAAACAACCTTTGATTTTATGATAGAACTCAGCTAAAATGACCTAAAGGAACATGCAACAACCAAAGATAACAACCCAAACATCTTAGAACACAGAGATATCAGTTAAACCAAACACCCCTTTAATGATGACTGACTTATGGTTTTCAAAGGGTTTAACTGATTTAGGCTAAATCACCAATGCACAAGGTTCTATAATGATGGACTAAGCTCATTTAAGCACAGAAACACAAACATACACAACATTTACTCATTTATAACTAATATGCTATTTTGGTCAGTTGAACAAGTAGAACATGGGAGACTGAGATCAAGCAAATAAACAAGCATACACTAACTTAAACTGGACTCAGGAACATCACACAAATACAAAAACACTGAGTTACATGGGATTAAACACACCTACAGTAAAATGCAAGAAAAATAGAAAAATGCTTACTAACTGCTTTCAAACAAATAACTGTGAACCAAGGACTAAGTAACAATTCCTATTGCTTCCCAAGAAGCTCTAACCCACTGTCATCCACAATTAACAGTGCTCCATGCATTCTTCACCTTTCTTCACTGATTTTTGATTTTCAAGTGATTTTACCCTATTTTTTTTGTATTTTTTTGTTTTTATATCTAAACTAGGTTTAAACACTTTCTGAGCTTCTTAAAGCTTATAAGTATCCTATTGAAACTTAAAGGAACTTGAAATTAATCTTTTAACAACTTTTATACTAAAATGAGGATTTTAAGCTAAATATAAAAAACTGGTATTTGAACATAAACTTGGGAATTATATTAGATAACTTCAAAATACACTTGAAATTTAAGCTAGAAGTACACTGGAAATAACAATTACACTTAAAGAAAAGAGTTTACAAAAATTCGACATAATGAAAATTAGCTAAAGACTAATCTTGCTGCTCACACCATCTCTTTCTTCTTATAGTGAACTCCTAGGGTTTGGGGCACCCCACTTGACCTTTCCCAGTAACAATTCTCACCATTGGATGTATATAATTTAATCTTGACCACTCAAAGAATTTTGGCGCCAAATCTCTTGTACCCACTTCCTTGGTTGCTTGGAAGGTTTATAGAAACATTTAATGCTTCTTGGCTTGTAGCTTAGGTTGGTGGAACAAGGAATGGTAAGTTGAGGTGGAAGCATGGTTATGGTGTAGCAGGTTCAGCTTTCACGTGGGTAGGGGAAAGAGATGAGTCAAAGGTGGGTTTGACTGGTGATGGGGGAGTTATAACAAAAAAAACGGGGTTTATTTTTTATTGTTTTGGTTTGTTGGGCTGGGCAAACAAAATGGGCCAGGGGGTGAGTGGATTGGGTTGGACTTTGGGATGGGTTGAATTGTAAACAAGGGTCCATTTGGTTGTTTTAGTTATAACTCACAAGGACCAACGTTGTAAATAGCCAAAAGTAAATGGGCCTGAAATATCAACTTCCCAAATATACCATAGGGACCAAACTTGCCAATCACCAATAACATAAGGACCAAAAATTCCATTTTTGCACTTTTGAAAACCCAAGGACCATTTTTGTAATTTGACCAAAGCTCAGGGACCTGTTTTGCCAATTGCCCTAAAATTCATTCAAGGACCATTTTTTGACAACTTAAACATTTCAAGGACCTTGAATGATAAAACTCCACATTTTTAAACTCCAGGGACTATTTTTGCCAAACTTAGAAAGTTGGGGGACTGAAACTGCCAATTCTGCAAACTTTGCTCATTTTTCATTTGTTTTTAAACATTTTGCATTTGAGACACATAAAACACGATCCTTGGATATTTTCATCATTTTGATGTGATTTTGCGTGTTTTCAGATGTTTTGCGTTTCAGATTTGACCAAAAATGATGAGTGTTTGAGCACTCATCAGCAAGTTCTAGAATCTAAGCGTTACCGGTACACACATCATAGCATCAAAGATGGATGCTTTTCCTACCAATTCTAGAGGTGAACCTCACATATTTGGGGTGGAAAATTTTTTTTTGTGGTACGGTTTTGTGCTAGTCATATAATTTTCTATCCATGAGACGCTTATTAAGACCAAAGTCTCACTTCTAAATGTTGTAAAAAAAAATTTAATTGGCGCTGAAATTAACCTAACAAATATTTCTCTCGGTTTTATTACAAATTTACTATCAAACAAAAAAAAATCAAGCGCAATTGTATTCTCTAAGGCGCCTTCATTTACCCCCCTTACACTTAAACCGAACATTGTCCCCAATGTTCAAATAAAAGACGTAAAAGTAAATAAAATGAAAGAATGAAATCAAATACTCCCCTGATTCGTTTGATGTGGATAGTGAGGTAACATGGTTAGATCTTCTTCCAAGAAAGATGAACGCTCAAAGCTTCCCTTCCGAAATGTAAATTATTTTCTTGTCCAAAATAACCTGTTAACCTGCGAAAAAGATAAAGGCCAACCTCGCATAAAATCGGCGGTATAATCTATAATAGGATATAATGCTTGTGGAATGAATATTTTTGCAGAATTCCTGGAGATTATAAGTTAGAGGATTAACAAAAACTTTTTATTTCCGGAAGAAAAACAAAACTTTCAAAAATTGCAGAAAAATATTTCCTGGCGCCGTCAGAAATGATCTGACAGAATCCTCATGTTAAGTTTCCGGAAAAAATTATGGAAAAACTATACCTTACTTCCTGGAATTCCTGCAAAAATTCATTATGACTAGATACAAGCATTTGACTCAAACAAATACTAATATGTATGTTAATTTACATTGTTATGATTCATGTTCATTCGTTCTTATAAACCAATTTAGATTTCCCTTACACTTAGCTTTTGCAAAATACCTTTATATGTAGTTAAGACGAAGTTAAAAACAAAATAAAGCATTTTCACAAGTTAGTTTGAATCATGAATCAATAACAAGAAATATCATACATACGGAAACAAATAAAATCAAATAAACAAACAAATAAAACACACAAAGCTTGGGTTGCCTCCCAAGAAGCGCTTTTCTTTATTAACTAGTCTTGTAGCTAGACTCAAAGTCACCGTACATTACGTGACTTCTTCGTTTGTCTCGGCTTCTAAGTAGTTGCCCGAACCTCTATCAGAACCACTATCATAGTGGAGGTATTTCAGGTCCTCGAAATCGAAAGGATCTTCTTGATATCTAGAACTCAGTCTACTAACGTCCTTAAAGAATCCAACAAGATAAGTCACAAGTGTTTTTGCATCCTCTTCTCACATCTTCATCACATAGCACGAGTTGAGAGCTAGACTATCAAGCCCTTCATAATCAATCCCTTTAAAGTCCCTCATTCTATATGGAGTTTGGTACGAGACTTCTCTAATCCCATCGGTTAAAGTCATGATTCCATTAAGCTCGTCCACAACTAAATTTGTGATTTCACAGAAAGGTGCCCAAAAAACAACTTGCGATAACCTAGGATCAATGTATTCTTCAATATTATCAACAATTGTGAAACTCATAGTGAATGTCATGTTGCCTACAAACACTTGCACATCATTGTCAATACCTGCAACATCCTCTCCCTTGTATATCATCCCCCTTCTGAAGATGCTGTTGTAATGAAACAGGGACATCACGTTCTTGGGCAAGCACTTGTCAATGTAAACATTATAAAAGTGCTTGTGACCGATCATACAAGGTATTTTGAGATTAGTCGGATCGCCTCGCTTTATCCTACCAGGCCTTCTGCCTTGCAACCTCCATGTGTTATGAATTTCCGGTGGTTGATACTCATACACCTCTTCATTACCATCTCGAAAGATCACTTCCCTAACACCATCGGTAAATGATGCGCTATGACTCCTTTCATCGAGTATCACTCCTGTCGCCTTTATGAAAAGGCTTTCCTAAGACAAGGTTCGTCAGGGATGGGCTAATGATTAAGTTCATGTCGTTGATTATGGTTAGGTTAATGTTAAAGGAGAACTTCCCTATTACAATTGGCACCCTTCCAACTGTTCCAATGATGTTAAACCCCTTATATGTAACCTGTTCATTGAAGGCCTCGTTATACAGAGAAAGGGATATTGCATTCATAGGTGAATTGGGGTCTACATAAGCATTTTCTATCAACTTTCTTCTAGCGGTGCAGGAAATTTTAAAAACATCGGAGGTACCCTCCTCTATCCTTTCTCTGAATCCGATGTATAATTTTGCTATGCCTTTCTCAAGTTCCTTCATAAGGGAGCCATCAATTAATCCAGGAGACTCTCTAAGCACCTTATCCGCTTCTTTCCTATTTCCCGTCTCATGAGTCGATGAATCCTTGATCAAGTCCAAGGGGTTCTCTGTCTCCCCCGTGGTTAGCCTTGAGGATATCATCTTCATCCTTATTATCCTTTTCACTGGTTCGCTGCTAATCCGTGACGGGCTCGGGTACGGTTATCGTGGTAATGGTGTTAACGAAATGGGTTGGTGCGGTTGAGGCAGAAGGTTTCTTCACTTCTTTCTTGTCTGGTGATAGGTGTTTGAAGAGTTTACTGGGACTCTTCATTTTTACTGGCGAGGTCGGCGGACTGAGGGTGGTGACAGATTTGACCTTCTCGACTCGCGTTATTTCATCAGCAAGGCGACCATTTATTATATCAACTAGGTTACCAACCTTGTTATTCATGTCAGCTTGCTGTTGTCTGAACTGAGTCTCGAGTTTCGCAAGTCTTATTTCTTGAGAAAGGATGAATTTCCGCAGGATTTCTTCAGGATCCTGCTTGGGCACACTCAAGGGTAGATGGTGCTCAGACCATGTAGGCAGAGGAGAGTCATTAAACGATACGCTACGAGTCTGGTTCCAACTGAAATTCGGCTTATCCTTCCATGCCTCATAATACTTGTCTGGTTCCCTAAATTTCTGGTCAAAATGGGCCAATTCTCCCTCGCCTTGTTGATACAGGAATAGGTCAATTCCTTAAAGGCTTCATTGGGGAGTTCCATGCAGTTATGAGTGTCGTGAGGACCACTACATAATTCGCACGAGGAAGTGATTTTATTCACTTGGCTTGAAGGTTTAGGAGCCACGTAGGATTTCATGANATCTCTACTTGTTGTTGATTAAATTCGGATGTGAATTTAGCTATACGAGCTTCTTGAGATGCCATAAAATTGGACATCAATCCTTCAAAGTTATTGGTACTACCATAGTTGTTGGAAGGATTATTGTTGAAGGTACAGTTCGAGGAATGACCGTTGGGTTGAAAACGATTAGGTGGGTTGGAAGAATTGTTTTGGGGCACGTTTTGGTTTGACTTCCACCTAAGGTTTGGGTGATTTTTCCATGAGGGGTTGTATGAATCACCGTAAGGGTTTGACTCGGGTTTGAAAGTGTACCACTTGTCTCCCGCTCCGTCGGTACGCGAGGATGCGTAGTCCGCAAAAGCTTGTTCGGGGAGTTCCATGCAATCACGAGTGTCGTGGGGACCACTACATAATTCGCATGAAGAAGTGATTTTATTCACTTGGCTTGATGGGTTGGGAGCCTCGTAGGATTTCATAAGAAACTTGACTTGGTCTTCAAGTTCTATGTTCCTACGGTCGGAAGTGCTTGAATTATTCAAAGGCAAAGATATTGCCTTGACCGTCTTATTCAAATCACGGGGATCATTCCAACTTTCGTTGTCATAAAGAGCAACATCTTCTTGGAGATCCCATGATTGTTCCGCACTTAGATCACGTAGCTTGCCACCGGCCGCATGGTCAATGGTTTGCCTTGTGGGAATATTGATATGGTCATAGAAGATTTGGACTTGGAGCCAAAGGTCTATGCCATGGTGAGGGACTTTTTGGAGTAGGTCCTTGAATCGAGTCCATGCCTCGTAGAGGATTTCGCCTTGGCGTTGTTGGAACGCCAAGATATCATTCCTTAGCTTGGTAGTTCTCCCCGGTGGGAAAAATTGAGCTAAGAAGCGAGTTGTGAGATCATCCCAAGAGGTGATGGATCCTGCGGGTAGACGCTCTAGCCACTGACTAGCATGGTCTCACAGAGAGAATTGGAAGAGACGTAATCGGGTAGTCTCTCGAGTGGCAACATCAAGGTCTATGGAGTCTACGATTTTGAGGAAATCCTTGAGATGTTGATTTGGATCTTCGGAACGAAGTCCATGGAATGCGCATCCGCTTTGCACCAACCGGATGGTGTTGGATCGCAAGGGAGTGACATTGGCTCCTTGAGTGAGCTCAATGGTGTTGCGATAGCCATGGTGGCTAGGTCGGGAATACTCTCCTAAGCTACGGGCTCTAGGAGGTTGGTTTGGTTGTGGTTGGTTGTTGGGATCGAGGAGGTTACCACCTTCCATGTTGGCGGATGGTAATGGTTACGAACAAAAACATGAAGAAAATAGATAGACTAAAGAAATCCTAGAAAAATAAAATAAAAATCTCACTAGAAAGGAATCTAGTGAGTAGACCTAATAAAATAAATAAATAAAATCTACCTAAACAATAACTATTCCCCGGCAGCGGCGCCAAAAACTTGATGTGCGTAGGATTGCGACCACGCAACAGGTTTTACCTCTCAAGGGATCTTGAGAAGCTTGCAATCCCACCAGGCAGTGTACATGGTCAATGTAGTATAGTGTAGTGGTAAGTACGGGGGATTGATCGTTCTATCACAGGGAATAGTGTTCGTTAGGATAGAAAAACTACTTTAATAGGTCTAAAGGTGAAGGAAGATTATTTTTGTATTTTTATATTTTTATGAAAGCAAGTAAAATCTCGGGTATTGGAGGAGTGGGCGGAATTAGTTGCTAGTCAACTAACCCAAAAACTACAATTGCAAGAAAAATAAAATAACAAGAAAAATAAAAGGTTGTGAAAACTTATATGGAGACAAATGTGTTTACTTAGACTTCCTTACTCCCTAACTATCTTTCACCGATTAATTGGTGTATGTATTACTTGTGTGGATGACGGGTGTATTCCTTAACAATTCATGGGGTGACATACATATTTCCTCAATTCTATGAGCTCTTATCTCCTCCTACAACTATGCGTACACATAATCATAGGGATTTATAAAACAAGTGGCTCATGCGTTAAATACTACCTTTAACCTTAGTATTGCCTAGTTACATGTTTCTTAAGACGTTCAAGCATTTAACCATATTAGGAGTATTGCCAGTTTTCTTTAAGCCTAACTTGGATGAAAACATTTCATCCCAACAAAAAGTAAAATAACACACCAATCAACCAATAATTAATAGTTAGGTTCATTAGATCTAGCAACAACACAAGAAAAAATAGCCTAGCATTGTTAATTGAAAGACAAGCTAAGATATTAATAACCAACACATGACATAATTATTGAATTTAAGTGAGGAACTTATCTAATTGAAATGAAGGTTGTTCAAGGTGAAAAACCCTTGAAATTACAAGCTGAAAATGCGTCTTTAGGTTTTGTTGCCAAAAAGTCCCACAAAGTTCCACACTAAATGAAATGAATTAGAAAATATTTATATAGATTTTACATTTCTGACGGGTAGTACTTAGGTTCTGACGCGTCAAGCTCCGCCGGTCATGTAGGTTCTCGGATGGCCTAGATTTACTTCTGACGCCGTTCACCCTTAAATTGCTTCTGGGCCGTCACTCTTTAGATTACACCTGACGGGCCTACACCAACACCTGACGCCGTCAGGTGAAAACATCTTGTTTTCTTCATAGGGCGTCTAGTGTAATCTGACTTCACTCTTTTGTCAATGTTGGCTGACGGCGTCACCTTGTGACTCTGACGCCGTCAGGTAGGAAATCCAGCTTCTTTTGAGACTTTGTCGTTTTCTTCACTTTTATGCTCCAAAAACGTCCAAATATGCATGTTTTCCAGAATTCTTCTCAAAAGTACCTAAAATGACAAAAAGAACGATTTAGGGCAATATTTGATCATATTTACTTGAATTAGGGCTTAAATGACCCCTTAAAACGGGTACACTTTTCGTCTCATCAGGGTGTTTCATATTCGGGGTCAAAGTCGAGCCGGGCTTACAGGCTCCGACTTGACCTCTTCTTCGCTTCCTCTCTCATAAGGGCGGCCAAGGTTTCGTAGTTTTGAGACACGAACTCACTTGGCGCTAATTCTGGCGCGACTCCTTCTAGCGCAAGGATGTTTGCTTCCAAATCAGGACCTTCGTTTCGAGCAGGCGCACGTGGCGGCTCGGCGAGGTCTGTTTCTGGCACCGCTTGGAGGGGGTGGTAAAAAGGTGCGTTGTAGATCTCCCGCGCTAGTGGTAGCGGCCTGAGTAGTCCCCGTGAAAGGTCTTGTTGTAGGAAAGATCATATCTTAGTACGTCCTTTGGTGTTCAGGCGCACTGGTTGTTCCAGGGGTCTGCTTAAGAGCTGGATCACTTTGGTGCTTCTTCCCCTGTAGGTCACCGTGCGTTTTCTTCGCCTGCGGAGTCCGCTGGCTTGAGTTTCCGTACTTTGTCATTCTAGTTTTTAGTAGAATTCTTAGTGTAGGGTCCCACGGATGGCGCCACTTGTTGATACAAAAGTTGGGCGTCCCTGGTTTAGACTCTTGTTCCTGTATCAATTGGATCTTAATGCTTGAGACCTGCGCACTAAGAGAACAAAGAAAACACCGTTAGGCTTATCGTAGGATTGTTTCCCACGATTATCCTCCGGCGTAAGAGTAAGTAATCGGTTTTAGGGTTTAGTGAAGAGTTAGGGTTATTAGATCGTACCTTTAATGAGAGCCGTGATGCCCTTTATACACGCACGAAATCCTTGTAGGTTTCGTGTTCCTTACCCTTCGGCGTATCCCGCCTAAGTCGGTCATTTAATACATATCCCATAAATAAGAGATATCATATATCAAGACCATAAATAACTTTGGGTTTGGGCCTTCGTAAGCCCAAACCGCTATCACGATAGCCCATTCGTGATGGGCCTAAGTGTAGTATCGTCCCTTGGTCGGGTTCGTGACCCGAGTGCGGACTATACATCATCATTAAAAAAAATAAATAAATAAAATAAAAAATAAAAAATAAAAAAATTAAAAAAAAAATAATTAAAAAAAAAAAAAAAAAAAAAAAAACAATAAAATAATAATGAAAAAAAAAAAAAAAAAAAAAACAAAAAAAAAAAAAAAAAAAAAAAAAAAAAATAAAAAAAAAAAAATTAAAAAAAAAAAAAAAAAAAAAAAAACCCTTAGAATTGCAGTAAAGATGAATATGGATACACTTAATTGATTTAACAAACTATTGACAAAAAAAATATTATTAGACATTGGTTCAGATTTGAATATGTAATTTGATATAATGAAATTAAGACATATAAGAAAAATAAAACTTAGAATTGCAGTAAAGATGAATATGGATACACTTCATCGATTTAACAAACTATTGACAAAAAAAACATTTTTAGATATTGGTTCAGATTTGAATATGTAAGTTGATATAAAGAAATTAAGACACATTAAAACCTCATACCAACTCATTGGATGTGTCAACTATATCTTCCTAAAATAGAGACATCTTTTGAACTAACGTTTAATCGATAGAATTTAGAAGTGCACTATCGATTTAGATCTTTTATACATTAAGGATGAAAAAAAGACTATCATGGGGCTTGTGGTCTAGTGGTAAAGGCTTAAGTAGTTAAGCGAGCCCAAGTGAGAGTAGTACCGGTTTGGGTGACCGACCGGGAAGTCCTCACTTGAGAACCATAAGCTCTAATGATATCAGGCGAATCGGGAATAGGAGTGGGGTTATCCCCTAAGGAGAGGCTCGCGGTTGGTATCTCTACCTACATTATAAGGTAAAAAAGAATTGATTCATTTGCATTCTAATTGATATCTTAAGAAGAACAAAATCACTAGGAATAATAAGAACAGGAATACTTTAAAATTTTGATTATACAATAAAATTAATAGTAAAATAAGTATGAACGTGTAAAATAAGTAAAATAAGTACGAAAATGAATAAAATAAACATGCCATAATCAAGAAAATAATAACGTTAAACAAAACCTAACGTTCAAAATAACCTAATTACATAAAGTTCATTAGTATATCGGTCACAATTTCCAGCTCCACACTTAGAGATAAAAAAAAAGTTTAACTGATTTACACTGGCAACGGGTCAAAACAACTTATGGCTGAAATTAACCATCTTTAGTGAGAAACAAAATGGGTTGTAAAAAGACACTGTCACGGTGTTTGACGGAGAAATAGGATCCATTCACATGTATCTTTGACAAGTTGGGGAAGTATACTGAAAAGTGCCTAAAAGATTAATACACCATGGTGGCTATAATGTATACCAAGAAAACAGCCTATTAGCGACGACTTTAGCGACACACTTTCTGAAGTCGCAACTTTGCGACACACGTGGCGTCAATTTAGTGACATGAACGTTGTCAACGTCACAAAAAGCATCGCCAATTATGTGGCAACGTGTTTGTAGTTGATCTTGTCGCTATTTATGCATTAGTTAACGTCACTATTTTTGCGACTCTTCAGAGCAAATCGCTAGTAGAGTCGTTAATTTATGACGTCCAAAAAAATGTCGCTAAAGGTGTCTTGAACTTACGACATGATAAAGACATGTAGGTATGTAAGTCGTTCAACTCGTGGCTCTTACAAACTCATCGCTAAAGATGTCGCTGATTAAAAGACTAGAAAATGTGCTACTAATCTTTAGTTAAACGAGACCTACCATAATTTTTTCAATTGTTATTAAATTAATTTTATAAATTACATTTTCTAATCTCTTCTATGTATGTCAAATTTTAAAATTATTTTTGATACGCTTTAAATCTTATCGTAATAACTAAAAATGATTTTCTAAAAAGTTTATTTTCTTTTTTTGCTGGTAAAAAGTTTCTTTTCCGGAACAAATCTTTTTCACAATTACTTTTTCTAAAATCGTCATTTAGATATTATTATTGTTCTATAAAAAGCATAAACGGTTATATTCACTTTAGAATTTTACGAGCCCTTATTTCTACACCTCCCCTAAATCCTCACCGCCAGTTACACCGCCGTCGGACTGTCATCTGTACCGTCATTGCACCGCCGTCAAACCACCACCTGAACCCTCATCGCACCGCCGTCGAACCGCCACCTGTACCGTCATCGCACCGTCTTCGGGCCGTCACTTGTACAGGTATTTCCCGCACCTAACGCTGTTGTATCATACAACACAACCACCTCCTCACGCCGTCACAACCGATTCTTATCTTCGGTTAAATCAATTATGTGAAATTAACTACTAGCTAGGGTTAGGGTTTTGTAACTAAGTTTTTATTTGAATTACAATACTACAGGTACGTGTTTCGATTGTAATCGGAGCAGCACCGATCGAAGCTGTGATTACGATCAAATGATGATACTTAGAGCTGGTGATGATGATACAGTTGCTTCTGGTACTGATTTTGCTGATAATGTTGAAATGTTTTTGATCTTATTTCGTTGCTGGTAATGATCTTGTTTTGAAAGTTACTTTTCATATGCATAGTTTGATAGAGTTAATATGATTGATATCAATTTGCACGACTTGTTGTATATATTAAGTTAGTTAGCGATTGTTGATATGTTGAGGATAGATAGTTCTTTCAGACATTGTTTGTTGCAAATAGTTGATTAAAATGTAAAAATAAAAGGAGTAGTAGACTAACGGCATGTCATGAGCATGTGTAGATTTTTCATTATGATTGTTGTTATATTTTAGATGAGTGTGTTATAGGTACATTTATTCATACACATTGTTTGTAAGTAGTCTTGTTCTACAGGTACTTGTTACGTTACCATGATCTATCCGTGGAAGAAGGTAAAGGATATAGTATCATTCATGTTGCACCTTGACAAACAACCATTTCATTTACAGTATTTTTTTATTCATGCTAATACTTTTGTAATTCTTTGTTTAATTAAGCAACAAACGGTACTATTGCAATGTGCTTGATGTGTTACGATCCTCTGTTTCATCTAAGCTTAGCGTATATAGCCTTTAACTACTATTACTGTATTTGTTATTTTAGGATGGTTGTTAATCTCATCAAGCTAGTGATGGAGATGCGACGGTAGATATTAAAGCCTCACTTTTATTCAGTCGGGCTCAACAGGTGTGGAGATCCTTTTTGTTTCACTCGGTAACATAATTTTTCAGAGTATTCGAAACATGCCACCTGAAATCAGGATTTACTGATTCTTGTGAAATTACTAATACAAAGAAGTGTACAAGATGATTATATTTTGCTATTTGAGAAGTCGAATGTTTTTGATATTGATTTCAGGTATGTCAAAGATTCTGAATTGAGCAAGAAATTGCGGGATATTGACCTCGTCCATTGATTTTCTTTGTAGAGAAACACTTGTAACTTCGATATATCAGTTCTTTTATGTCTATTCTTTAAGTAAGCTAAGGTTTATTTGTAATACTTACAATGTTGTAATAATAAGTATCGATTATTTCTATCGCGTGTTCTAATTATATTTGTTTTTTTTATTAGAGCTTTAAATGTCATATTAGAGTGTTTGACCTAAATGGCGAAGCGAATCAGTAGTTCAATTGAAAATAGTGACATGACAGGCGGTAATAGTAGTGACGTTTCTTAATTTAGCGATGCATGTAGCGACTCAAATAGCGACGTCTCTAAGAAACAGCCACATGAATAGCAACTTGAAATATTGATGTCGCAGTTTTATAGCGACATGTTATGAGAAGTCGTTATACATGTCGCTATTTTTAGCGACATATTTAACAAGTCGCAAAAATTTGCGACTCGTTTACAGCGACAAATAATTTGAAGCCGCTAAGTATGTCGCGAGCATAAAATATGTCGCTAAACACGTCGCTATGGGTGGCGCTAAAAGGACTTTTTCTTACAAACTAATCGAGTTTGTATACAACCTGAGATAATGGTCTGCTTAATTGCTACCTATTCACCATTGCTTGATGTTAAATCGATTTCAAATCTTTTCAATAGCCCCTCTAACTGCATTCTTATGTCTCGAGCTCCATGCTACTCACCTGCATTAAAAGCTAGCCGCCCCATCTACTGAACTTGACCAGGTACATACATACACATATATTCAACTACTTGTTCGAAGATGAGGTCGATGGCTAAAGAATAGCAGCTGCAAAAGATAAAAAATTCAGAAAAATCAGTTTAGAGCTTGCTATATTAAAGATCAACTATCTAAAAATTAGATTCAGCTGCAAAAGATAAGCAAATTCAGAAAAATCAGTTTCATGGTATTTGGAATTTCGGCCCTTTCGTAAACGATGAAATAAAGACTCCTCCATAGCTTTATTCTCTTATTTTTATTCCCTCCAACCTTCTTATACAAAATACCAAAAAATAAATAAATAAATAGATAATAGGGAGTGTTTGCTTCTGCTTTTTTTTTGGCGAAGGATCTTTTTTTTCGGATTATATTTCATAGGCTTGGTAACGGTAGTTAACTAATAATTGTATTGTATTTTTACCTAAAAGGATTCTACCATAATAAATTTAAGCTGTATACCATGTTATAATATAGAACACATGTGCCCTTCCTGCAACTTCGCGATTTCAGCCTCCAAAGTGTCCACTTCAGGATTCATTCCGTGCTTAACATATTGAACACATCTAGTTAACCTCAAAATTTTTTTAAGAATATACTTTAAGATGCGACTATCGGCTTACCCCTGCTGCACTTACTCTCTCGCGAGTCAATAAGCTGCTGTTACACACAGGGTTAGTTCCAGTAGTTAGTGTTAACATTTTGAGCCACTTTATATTTTTAATTATATTGAATTTAAACATAAATAAACTGACCTTCAGATGGAGTTAACATTTTGATCCACTTTATATTTGTAATTATATTGAATTTAAACATAAATAAACTGACCTTCAGATCGCTTCTGTTGTATCCTTCTGTCATTACCATTTAAGGCCGAAATTTTTCCATGACTGGAGATGCATCCACTGTAAAAAAAATATATAATAAATCACTTATCTGAAACTTCTGAAAGGACTTCCGCTTGTCCCCGATTGACAAAATACTACTAATGGTCGTTCTTAAGAAGAGGGAAGAGTAACAGCAGGTGCAGATAAATCGGCTGTTGTACGTACAAAAAACAAAGTACACCAAGCTGTGTTGCCTAGCTCTTGATACCGGGACATTAGCTCTCTCAAAGCTGCTCGAAATCACTACTTCACACTTTTGCTTCCATTTAAAGTCATCAACCGCTGGTTTATGTGACAATGGTCAACAGTAATCACAATCGTTGGTGCAAGCTTCTTGGGAATACCTGCACTCTGGATGAAAAAACACGTGGTCATAAGCACTTCAGAACTTAGTAAAATCTTTCTTAAACATTCAAATTACACCTGAAACACCTATAGATTCAACATCAGATACATTATCTGAACTACTTTTTTTTGGGAGAAAGAAAGCAAGTGCTATCAGACATTCCTAAATTCAATAGGACCTTTCAAGATTGCAATTTCGACCCTATGACAATCAATAAGCGCTATTAGTTGAAATATTAAGCAGTGGCTTAAGGAATTAGAAGAAGTGCTTGCCTTTGGATGTGAACCGGTCACTGGGTTCAAAATACATCATTTGGAATACTTGTTCGCTTGCACCAACAGATTGCATTAACGGCGATAAATTGTCACCCACAAACCTTGTGGAGTAAATCAGCCATTCGTTGTACAACACGAACTTTGTAAGTTGCTCAGCTGTTATATGGCCAATTGGCCAGCAATAGTGGACATGCCTCCTATTAACACAACAATAACCAATAAATTGGATGTTCAATTAAATTCCCTGAAGTTATAAGCAATTATGTGCGTTTAGTATATCATCGGATGTGGCTTTTTGAGAATTAGCATATACAAAGCATGCCAAAAGATCAATATAAAACTCATATTTGCCATAGAACCAATGAACCATTCTCAGTCACTCATTTTTTTTATCAAAATAAAAAAAAAAAAAAAAAAAAACAAAAAAAAAAAAAAAAACAAAAAAAAAAAACAAAAAAAAACAAAAACTTTCACCATTTTTTTTTAAATTAAATATCTCACAAACCGTAAATCGTTACGCGAAAAAAAAATACCATCGCGACGAGAATTAAATTATCTTTCTATAGACATGCATTGTTATATACTTTCGACGAACTTTTTTTTTCGACAAACTTTTTCTTTTTCAAAATTTCCGCCCAGAAAAATCATATATGATTTGTAAAAATCATATGTGATTCGTTAAAATCAAATCACATATGATTCTTACGAATCATATACGATTTTTACGAATCATATATGATTTTTACAAATCATATATGATTCGTACGAATCATATGTGATTCGTAAAAATCAAATCATATGTGACTTTTACGAATCATATATGATTTTTCTAGGCGGAAATTTTTTTATAAAAAAAATTAAAAAAAAAAGTTCGTCACAAAAAAAAAGTTCGTCGAAAGTATGAAAGTATATAACAATGTATATCTATAGAAAGATGATTTAATTCTCATCGCGATGGTATTTTTTATTTTATTTATTTATTTATTTTTATTTTTTTTTGTAGCTTGAAGATTTATCGTTCGCAAGATATGTTGTTTTAAAAAAAATGTGGAAAATAAAAATGGGTGGCTATGATTAGTTGATTGGTTCTATGGCAAATATGAGTTATATATTGATCTCATCTCTACAGAGCATAGTCACATGGAACGGGGATCGCTCCGGTACAGGGTCGCGGAACGGGATCGCGGTTCGCTATTTCTCAAAATCCGGCACGACGGGGGTAGACTCATTCCGGATCACTTAGGTTCGGTATACCATATATTTCGGTTCGGTCCCAATAATAATATTGTTTAGTTTCATATATTTTTATACATTTACAAGTCATAACTCTTAACTAAACTTTAATGATATATTGATATTAATAGACTTGCCAATGCACTATACAAATAGAAAATATTTCAGCCAATTTAGTACTTAATAATGAAAAATAAACATAATTGAAGGTAAAAACATTTTGCAAAGAAGATAACTATTTAAAATCATGTGCTACATAGCAAAAATGATATTATAAGCAGATGCAAAAAGTTAGAAATTTTATATTTTATAACTTCCTCTCACCCACGTGACACCAGTATATACATTAAATATATTTATTTTTGCTTTATTACTCTTTTCAATGCATCTTCTTCTACCTCAACTTTTATCTTCTTCAATATTTCCAGATCTCCATTTCCACAGTTCTTTACATCCTAATGTAAATATGCAATATGAATATAAAATTTGATACCCCCTTAATTTTTGATGCCCTAGGCTGTCGAACGCGTTTTCAAGCCATATAAAACGCCGATTTGTGAATTATTGGATCGCTGATTCGTGAATTGTTGGATCGCGATCTGGTGCGAAAGGGAACGACGATTAAGGGTTTCAGTTCGCGATCCCCGGCGATCCGGAGGGCAATCGTACTGGTATCCGGTACGCCCGATCCAGATCGAAAATCGCTGCTAGTTGGGTGATTGATTGGTCTCAGAACCAACAGGTTTGTCACACAAGCTAGCCACTTGTGAATGGCTAACCGTAACAAAGAAACCCTGAAAGTCTAGAGCACAATACAATGAAATCCTGAAGAGTTTAGTGTTTCCCCGGGTTGTTAAATCCCAACGAGGTTGAAATTGTATTTGGAAAAACGTTTTTGGGAAGAGTGATCAGGAAAAGTAACCAGATTAAGAATTGGATTGATTTTTACACTACTGATTGCTTGGAATTGATAATGAAACAATATTAAAATGCACAACAATCAGATATAACAAATATGTAATAAAAATGTAAATGAAGAAAGTACAGGGACTAAAAGTGACAAGTTCTAAACTACAAGGGTGTAAAATGAAAATTTTACAAACTTAAATAAAAAGAAAATTGAATTAAAAAGAAAATTATTTTTTTGATTATTTTAATATTTTAAATATTAATTAATTAATAAAACTATTTAAAAACTTAATTAAAACTAGTTTATAACAAATCTAAAAAGGATTAATATTACAAATTAGACTAAAAATTTGCAAAATTAATTTCTAAAAATCTATAATGACTTAAAAGATTTATAAAAATTAAAATTGACTATTTTTGTCTTTTTGTGGATCTTTTATAAATTAAAAACTTAATAAATATTTAAAGTCTAATTAAACTATATAAAAGGAGAAAATTAGAAAATCAAAAGAGAAAATTACAAAGATAATTTTTACAGGTTTTAAACAATGTATAAAAACTAGAAAAATTATAAAAATGGATCTGAGATTAATTTTAGACACTAAAACTATTTTCTTTTTGGTTTTTCTAATTAAACTATTTTAATTAAAAATAAATCTAAGGATTAACAAATTAACAGTATAAATAATAAGAAAATTACCAGAGGTTCTAATTATTATGTAGAACTTAGGAAAATTATAAAAAGATATTACTGTTTAATAAAATCTATTAAAACTATTTAATTACTAATTTTAACTAATTACTAATTAAACTGTTTTTAATTCTAATTAATACTAAATGAACAGGGAAAATTCTAATAAAATTTATACAAATACTTTAAGTTACAAAGTAATTTAGAAAATTATAAAAACAGAATATTACTTAACAAAATTTAAAAAGAGAAAAAAAAAATTAAAAATGTTAAATAGAAACTATCACTTTTCTTAAAAAGTGATTATTTTTGGAATTTTATTTTTGAGACTTGTTCTAACACTGAAAATGAACAACTTTTGTAAAAATACTTTTTATGAAGCTAAAAAATAAGCACTATGCAAGCTTATTTCCTTGGCAGTTTGACTTTGGTCAAACTAGCAATGCAAAAGCTAAAATTTAGCCACACAGTAATCATAGATGATTGAATAATCTACAAACAACTTATATGAACATGAAATAAGCCAAAGGTACAAGAAAAGCACACTGAATAAGCCAAAAAGCACAAATAAGCAATTTCAATGACCACAGTAACAACCAACTTCAAAAGTACCTAAAATGAGAAAAGAAACGACTTTGGGTGAAATCCAAACCAAAAACATACGAATTAGGACTCAAACCGACCCCTAAAAACGTAGCATTTTTCGTCTCATCAATTACATCGATTCTGTTAATTTCTGCGGAGTCATAGTTGGAAGAGTATCTTGAGGTTTGATCAAGATTGAATGTGATGGCTTCATTACCAACACGCAGAGTGATCTCTTCATCAAAGACATCGATCAGAGCACGACCCGTTCTTAGGAATCCCCTCCCTAAAATGAGAGGAACTCTCGGGTCTGCATCGAAGTCAACAATCACGAAATCTGCCGGAAAATTGAACTTTCTTACATTCACGAATACGTCCTCAGCAATACCGAGGGGACGAGATATAGAGCGATCTGCAAGCTCGAGAGTCATGCAGGCAGGAGTGAGTGCCGGAAGAGAAAGTTTCTTCCAGACCGAGTGAGGCAT
>LBNU01035111.1:1644-21481 GCA_014162995.1 Artemisia annua
TCGAATATACTCCAAGAGACTTTCATTTGTCGGGAATTCTTCGTACATGCATAAATCTTCGTTTATTGATCGTTTTTACGTCTTTTTCTGCATTTTCCTTACTTTGAGCTTCCATGAACCTAAAACACGAATTATGCTCAATTAAGTACCATAAGTTCATAAAAGTGACCATAAAATCCACAATAACGCGACTAAAAACATGTTAATTTTGAGCGTTATCACACCTCTAAAAGTATTTCCTCTTCAACATCACTTAATAAGTTAATCCTATGGCTTGCAACTTCGCAAAGTTAATTAAAAGGTCTTCAACATCACTTAATAAGTTAATCCTATGGCTTGCAACTTCGCAAAGTCAATTAAAAGGTCATGTAGCATCGGTAGTATAGAGTAGCATTCGAAAATTTGTATAATGACTAATGATCAAACAGATTCGTAAGATTGTTCAAATGAATGTGGGTGAAGAGTGACGATATGAAGTGTACGAAACCGCTTATCGATGTTGGGACTTGTGATTGGCCATACCTGACTCCATAAACATTATTTGCATACCTTAGCATAGTTGTCAAAAAAAATATAACTAATACACCAAAGTACTTGTTGAGGTTGAATAAATATATCTATATTTGCACTTAATAAAAAAAATATATATTACAGGTTTACAATGAAATCAAATATCGTAGCAACAAAATGGAAAACAAATCTTAGTTACGTACTTGAAAGCGCAACACTAAAGTAGAATTTTTTGAATAAGTATTAAGACATATAACATAACGATAATTGACCCATTCATTAGTAAATGGGTCAAAAAAGACCAACATTTAGAGTAAAGAGAGGTATATTTTAGCCTTGTGTTATTCTATAGCAACAGTCCTTGAGAAGCATCCAATTGCATCAACTAAGCCGTGTGAAGCAACAATATTTCTAGTCCATACTCATTACTCTCCCTTGAGCTACCTCTTTCATTTGCCCAATTCTTTCACCAAGTTAGTCGCCACAAATAAGGCTTCTAAATTGGCAGGTAGATAACTTAAAAAGAAACTGCAGCCAACTATAAAAAAGATATATATAAAGAACTATAGTTTTTGATGCGTGGTTTTGTAACCTTACAACAGGTTTTACCTCTCAAGGGATCTCAAGAGGCTTACAACCCCACCAGGCAATGTACCTGACCGATGTAGTATAGGATAGTGGTAAGTACGGGGGATTGATCGTTCTCTCACAGGGAATAGTGTTCGTTAGGATAGAAAAACTACTCTAATAGGTCTAAGGGTGGAAGGAAGATTCTTTTTGTATTTTTATGTTTTATGGAAAGCAAGTAAAATCTCGGTTTTGGAAGAAGGGCGGAATTAGTTGCTAGTCAACTAACCCAAGTTTACTACTTATGCAAATTAAAATAAAATAAATATCTAAACTATTGTGGTTGTGAAAACAATATGGAGAAAGTTGTGTTTACTTAGATTTCATTACTCCCTAACTATCTTTTACCGGTTAATTGATATGTATGTTACTTGTGTGGATGAAGGGTGTATTCCTAATAACTCATGGAGTGGCATACATATCTCTCCAATTCTATGAGCTCTTATCTCGCCCTATGCCATGCACGGCACAACCATAGGGGTTGTAAACAGTGGCTCATGCGTTAAATACTACCTTAATAGCCTAGTATGCCTTGGCTACATGTTTCCCAAGACGTTCAAGCACGTTACCATAAAGGAGGTTGGCCAGTTTTCTTGAGCCTAACATTGATGGAACAATCATCCCAACAAACAACAACACACACCAATCAACCAATAATTAATAGTTAGGTTTCATTAGATCTAAGCAAACACAAGAAGAATTTAGCTACACATGTTAATTAAAAGACAAGCAAAAGATATAATCAACCAACACATAGACATATTGATTGAATTAAAGTGAAGACTTATCTTTAATTAAACATGAGGGTTCCAAGGGTTGGAAACCCTAAAAAGTACAGGAAATTCGACTTTAGGGTTTGCCCTAAAAGTTATCCACAAAGTTCCACCCTAATGAATGAAAATTAGAAAACTATATATAGATTTTACACTCTGATGGCGTCAGGTCATAAGGGCCGACGCCGTCAGCTCGCCGCCAATAGTTTTCTCGGATGGCCTAGATCCACTTCTGACGCCGTCACCTTATAAACTCTTCTGGGCCGTCACTCTTTAACTTTACTCCTGATGGCCTACTTTTCCCAACACCTGACGGCGTCAGGTGTTAAATCCTCTGGCCCGTCATTTGAAAATTGATTTCCACTCTTTTGTCAAGGCTTTCTGACAGCGTCACCTTGTGACTTCTGACGCCGTCAGGTTATAAATCATCATCTTTTGAGACTTTGTCGTTTTCTTCACTTTTATGCTCCAAAAACGTCCGAATATGCATGTTTTCCAGAATTCCTCTCAAAAGTACCTAAAATGACAAAAGGAACGATTTAGGGCAATATTGGATCACATTTATACGAATTAGGGATTAAATGACCCCCTAAAAGCGTAACACTTTTCGTCTCATCAGTTTTTATGATAAGTAAAGAAGGCTATATTTCTCTTAACTTAGATTTGCAGTAATCAAAGTTGAACATACAATAGAGGCAATGATATCCTCTAGATCTCTTTTGTCAAACAAACTCTAAGTATGAATTATGTTAAATTTCATCACCGAAATAGAAAATACAAACCTTCATATGCAAAGGATATCCCTCATTGAAAGTGGCCTAACATGCTAAACAAACTTTGTCTAGCGCCTTATCATATGCCTACAACTACTACCATATATTATTGTTTAAAGTTGCTATTTTTTAGTATAAATCATTTCATCATTCTCTTTGACGAAAATAAAATCTAACAACGGAGTTCCAGGAGATGCAGACATCAATTGTCTGTAATGAAAATATATAGTTGTGACTATTAAGTAAACCATAAGCAAAAAAATATGGTGTTGTCATTATCATCTTTAGTTTATAACTATACCCTGGGTTATAACTTTTTCCAATAAATGTGCCTACATCTGGTGTTATGCGTATGAGTCTGCCAAACAGATCATCTGAATCTTTTGAGTAACCCACCCACCAAGTATTAAGTAATAATTCATTACCAAGATGGTCAGGCTGGGGACGGATTATTAGTACGGGTTGAAATGGGTCAGGTCTTGTTGACCCACAAACACTTTACTTTCTATTCTTTATTAATAAACTAATTACTAATGTTCTAGTAGTTAATGATCCTCCTCATGTAAACATATTTATAGACGAACATGAATCATGCATACTTATGATTTAGTAAAAGGAGCCACTACAGGGCCTGCACAAGCTGTTGAGCAAGTGGTTTCACTTAGCAAAGTGAATAGAGTTTGTAAACATTTTTTAAAAAATATTTGGGCACCTTTCAACCTATTTGGCTCACCTGACCTGTTTCCTTTCTAACCATTTTTTTACTTGATCCGCGTTGAATATATACAACACTTATCACCTCTGTATAGGAGTATTAATAATATTACCAGACCACTTCCGGTATTTTTACACAACTTCGAAGCATCATGATAACACTCTTCATGTATTGCATTCTGCAAACAAAGAAACCAGTGAGCCACATGATATATGTATATTCATATCCCTTTTATTAGCTCAAATCTGGTATGACCTTCAACTTAGACATGATCTCAGCAACACTATCCTTTTGACGTTGCTTCTGCTATAGCTTTTTTAAGCTTTAAAGGCTCTTAGAAATCTTATTTCTCTATTGCTTCTTCTAGCTAGAACTGCAAAGGAAAGGAACTCACTAAAATGAATGAATAAGTAAAATCCCGAACCTTTTAATCTTTAATCATGCAGATTCTTGTAATATATCAAGTTATCAACAAACCAAATTACCAAGAGGTAGCTTAAATTAAAATTGGCATGAAGTTTGTATCAATTCAACAAAAATGTTTTTGTATTTCTATAATACTTTCAAAATTACAAATGCATGTATTAAACTTTTAGAGAAACCTGTATGGCTGTATGTAATTGTATCAATTATAAAATTGAAATGATCACCTTTGACCTCAGAAGTCAAAACGAAAGCACAACCGGAAAAAGGAGAAAATTACCTAAATGTTCATAATCATAGTTTTTCACATACAAAGTTCGAAGGAACTATTGCTTCACATGCAAAAGCAAGAGTAAACTGATCAAATCTAATTAGATGATTGTAAGCTAGGAAGCGTAAGTGTTTATTAGAAACATATAAACTCGAGCATGACATACAAACCTATACTGGCCATGCTACATAACTCGTTCTTAACCTGTTTCCACTTTCAAACTCTCCTTTTCCCATAATTAGCCATATGTCATTTTTCAACCCATTTGATCCGTACCTAACTCGGCTAATTTAATAAGTCTATAATAGTCGGTTTTGCAACTATTTAGTTGTGCACATATTTTTTTAGTTTATAAAAGATGCTGCCAAAATTATACTAAATGAAGATGCATATACAGCTAGCAAGTAAGTGGAGAACAAAAGATCATACAAATCAACACGCATTAACAATAACATAGGCTTATCCAATGATATGGCCACTTTATGAAATTAAGTAAAATGGTGTATTCATCCTCTTAAGCAAAAATAATTGCTAAGCAAATAGAATCTCAATTACCTATAGCCACGGAACTGTTTACATATAATCATGCTTTTAGTTGCTGAATATACATGGCTTTCGACATTCACGAACATATAATAATGATTAACTTTGTAGTTTGCTTTATTCTAAGTAAGGTATGCTCAATGATAATCCTCAAAAATGATTTAGCTTTATAATGCCATACCTAATGTAAAAATATGACATCTAAATAAATCCAAAAAGTTAACCTATAGTATTGGATCTTCCAAGGAACCAAGTATCGGTCAGATCCAAATTTGAACTGATCCACTTATTCTGCGTAGTCAATAACATGGTCATTACCGTTATTTAGTCTCTTGCTAACTAAAATATAGCCTAGCCTGCAAACCAAAGATACATGCACACTGGTTTAAGTTGTACTAAATGTATATTTTCTACACCAGATACCTCGTTATCATCGGTAGAAATAGCCAATAATGATTAGAGCTCCTTTTATCAATCCCTATTGCCTTGCATAGCAAAAATGTACCAGCAACATGATCACACAGCACATGTCAGCACCAAATACCATAGGAAAATACATACTATTTGATATACCAGTATGCACAATTGCACTTTTGCGAAGACTCGAGTGGCATTGGGTTTTAGTCTGTTAATCCCTTCTTCTGAGGGAACAACATACATCCCATCAGATTAAATATTATAACTTTTATCTTTATTCAAATTCTATAAGAAAACTCCCACTGTCTAGCAATGATGTTAGTTATCATAGTTGATCTATAATGCCTTATGTCAAAGCTGAAAATGGTAACTACAATCGAAACCATCAACCTGCAAACAGATTGTCAGCTTGGCATTTTTCCCCCCTAAATGGCATGTGTACTGGTTTACCAGAAGTAGGTACCTTGATCAGTTGAGTCATATACCAATAGATAGTAGTGCCCATCTCATTTTTAAGTTTACATGTAGGTTTTTAGTGCCCCTTCCTTTTTCTAATGCTACAATCTACTGTTATTAAACTATGGTTGATATCTGGTGCCTAAGTATAAGTGCATAACTCAACATAGCACGCATCATTATTAATTTGTTCAATTTGTAGGTTAAGCATCAATTACTTAACGGCTAACATGAATATGGAGCAGAAACTCAAATAAATGATCCTACACGATTGAGACCCTTCTCGTCACCTTCTTCACTAACTGTTTATCGCTCTCGCGTATAGGGTTATAGTTTAATTTCTAGGGTTATATTTGGTCCAGGCGTAACTCGTGGTGATATTCAATGCCAAATCACACCAGAATCCTATCCCAATTCTAATTACATATTCTTATTAAACTACAATACAATCAAAGAATTGTCGTTTCTATGACACCAACATAATAACGTAAGTAACCACTTAACACCCGTTCTCGAAACTGATAAGTGTATTAAGGCTTAAACAAAAACTGAACTTATAAAACAAAACACGGGTACAAATTTATACATAAATCAACAATTAGAGCCATGAGGGATTAAAAAATATTAAATCACCAATTAAACCCCTAAAAATCATAAAATCAAATACAAAACCAAACATGTATATACCTGTGAAAATTAAATAACCAATTCAGAACCAGACTCTTTGATTTTACTAATCAAATTAGAGCTTCAATCAAACCCTAATTTCTTCCTCAAAATTATCAGCAAAATCGTAAAAAACCTATATCAATTTTAGAAAAAAAATCAAAAAAAAAAAAATATTCAATCATAGCATTGAATGATTATGAAGCTTTTGTTCTTCTACAAAAAGATTATGAAGATTAATTTAGGGTTTGAATCTGCACACGGGGTTGTATGAGAATTTGTGTTGGAAGTGTGGCTGGAAAGTCGATTGTTTGTTGGTTTTGTTCTTCTAAATTTTAATTTAACCCCTTTATGTTTTATAAATTACTCCGCCTATTTTAAGTTTTATTTTTTTATACTTTTGACACATATACTTTTTTACCCAATTTACTAAAGAAACAAATTCTGATTATTAACAACGAATTCTGATTTTTTTGCTTTCTAAATCAAGTTATATTTAGTTTTTTTATTAATTATTTTTAAAATAAATATAATAATAGTAATTCAATTATTAGTTAATAAGGTATGAATTGATTTTTTTGAAATGAAAAATTCCCAATAGAGGTTTTGTTTTATTAGGAAAAAAAGATAATAAACTAAAATTTTAAAATAAATTTGATTTATGTGCACCCGCAACGAAGCGCGGATATAAAATCCTCGTTAAGTTATAAAATAGGGTGAAAGCTGAAAACACGCAACATACTTTTCCAAAACACACGATGTACGCAACGAACTTTCAAAATTACACATGTACACAAGTTATTTTCAAATTTCGTACAATGTACGCAATATGACCTGGAACCAGCAGGTTACCAGGTTTCAAACTTTGAAAATTGACAGGAATGGTCCTTGTGGCTTGCGTTGACTTTCGCTGGTCATCCTTGGACTTTTTTTCACCTACAAAAGTTACAATAACGGTCCCTATGGTTTGCATAGACTTTCACATTAGTCCGTTTTTATACTTTTTCACCCGTTCACTTACGTTTTTATCCGTTTTCGTTTGTTTTTTTAAGTTTTCGTTCATTTTTATACAATTTCATCCGTTCTCTTATGTTTTCGTTCATTTTTTTACGTTTTCGTTCGTTTATATAAATTTTTACACACGTTTTTGCACACGTTTTTATATTCGTTCACGTTTTTACACACGTTTTTACATACGTTTTCACACACGTTTTTACACACGTTTTTACATACGTTTTCACACACGTTTGTATATACGTTTTCACACACGTTTTAAAAAACATTTTTACACACATTTTTATATACAATTTTACATACATTTTTACACATGTTTTAACACACGTTTTCGTTCACATTTTTATACACGTTTTTANTTATTAACAACGAATTCTGATTTTTTTGCTTTCTAAATCAAGTTATATTTAGTTTTTTTATTAATTATTTTTAAAATAAATATAATAATAGTAATTCAATTATTAGTTAATAAGGTATGAATTGATTTTTTTGAAATGAAAAATTCCCAATAGAGGTTTTGTTTTATTAGGAAAAAAAGATAATAAACTAAAATTTTAAAATAAATTTGATTTATGTGCACCCGCAACGAAGCGCGGATATAAAATCTATAAAATCCTCGTTAAGTTATAAAATATGATCATATTGGAACAAATGTGAGTATGTGACTCGAGAAACCCAATTCTTTGTTCCGAAACCTTCTCTTTTTCATAAGTAGCTAGGAGTAATTGAGGAGTGATTTTATATTTATGTTATGATACTGCATTATATATGAAAAATAGTTAGGTACGTGTTTTAGACTTTTAGGAAAGAAATATGAACAGAATGACAAAACACACGAAACCAGATAAGGGAAATGAAAAGTAAAGTCAAATTCGACTGATAGAGATGGCAATTCTATGGATATCATAGACCGAGATGCTTACATGTCCTATCCACTTGCTCTATTCCATATTTCAATCTAGCAAAAATCTTTTAGTGTTGATTTTTCGCAATGGCAGTTAAAGCTCGTATTGAATTTACATGCCAAAAACGTTTCTAAAATTCAAAAACGACAAACATTTAATGCTACGAAGACTCGTGATATTAGATGCGACAAACAGAAATGTGGTACCTCGTGTGAGAAATTATGCAATTACTCCCTCCGTCCCATATTTATAGTCCACATTTCCTTTTCAGGTTGTCCCAAAATAATTGTCCACTTTCCTTATTAAGTAAAAACTAGAGAATCTAGTGGAGGAATATTTCATTTTAGTGGTTGAAAATTAAAATGCATCCACTTTTCTTAAACTTTGTGTTTTCTCTCTCATGACAATAATTATGGGACGGAGGGAGTATATGAATTACTTCCTTTGTCCAAAAAAAGTGTCCAGTTTGAATTTTCAGAGTCAAACTTGTTGAATTTTGACCTTAAATTTTTATATACCAACATTTTTTTACATACTAAGGGACTCATCTTTACAATGCATTTAAAATGAAATTAATGATTGAAATTAAAAGTATTTTAATATTTCACTTATTTTTATAATTTAAATATCTCATGAACTGTTAATCGTTAGACAAACCAAATTATACTGTTACGACCAACATTTAATTATCTATTTATAGACGGGCATTTTGATATACTTTCGACAAATATCTATAGAAAGATAATTAAATGCTCGTTGTAATTATATATATTTTGTTTTAGCTTAATGATTAACGGTTTGAAAGATATTAATATTTGAAAAAAAAATGATGAAAATGGGTTTTTATAATTGTTGAGATTAATCTATTATATAATAAATGAATTACATTATTTCGGAGTGATTTTGCAAATTCAATTTTAGTGAAAAAAAAATTGAACCAATAGGAAAGCTCGATTTGACACATAGGCGAAATCGAACAATATGGTTGACCAATAAAAAATCAAAATTGAATGATTTTGGTCAAATTTTAAAAATTTGGTGGAGATTTGATTGACGAAAAAAAAACACATAAAAATATAGGTGTCAAATTTATGAAAATAAAAATTTAAAGAAAGAGTAGGCAATTAATACAAAATTAGTGGTTGAATTTTAAATATATTATATGGAGTTAAGTGTAAAATTATAAATCTCCATATTTTTTTGATAACTTTAGATAATAAACAAATAACCCCGTACACTTTTTTTCTCTCTACACTTTATAATATGAACTTTGTTTACAATTACATGAGTATTAGTACTGGCTTGGGACTTCCATCTATTAAACTTACAAAATTTTATAAATATACGAATTATATTTAATACACATTAAATATTTTTAAAATAAATATTTGTTTTAAACTTTCATCTATTAAAATATTCTTTTTACTGTGTACGTTAAATAAGGACTCATGTTATCCTATTTAAAAGTTTAATCTATGTGTACACGGATTTGAATATTAAATACGGCTAAATTATTATTAACGGTAATATAAATATCAAATTTTAATCATAAGTTACTGTGATATGAAAATAAATATACGCGATTGTACTTATAACAACAATTCATGTAGTTATTATTTAAAGTTTATATACGGATATCCTGAAAACATTTTTAAAAAACTTTACAGAGTATATTTTAACTTCATCAGCTCATTATGTGCTACTAAACTCGCACATTTCATACAACATGATACCAATTGTTAAAAGTTAAACCACAACATCTATGTCAGCTAAACAAAAGTTTATATATGGATATATTTTAACTTATAACAACGACAGCGCTTGTGCTATTAAACTCGCACATTTTGTACAACATGATATCAAACATACGCGATTTTACTTATCAATGACTCATGTAATTTAAAAAACTTTACGGAGTATATTTTAACTTCATCAACGCTCATTAAGTGCTACTAAACTCGCACATTTTGTACAACATGATATCAATAGTTAAAGTTAAACAACGACAACAACATCAACCTCAACTTCAACATCTATGTTAGTTAAATAAAGTTAAATCTTGCATCCAACAAAATTTTGTACAAAATAGTAATGGATATTAATACATAATGACAAACTCATGCATATTTATTAGTTGTACTAAGGGCCCGTTTGGTTGATGGGGTTAGGGATTGGATTTAGGGGTGATAGTAGAAAGTAGTTGTTTGGTTTGAATCCGTGGGGCCCAAAGTTGGGTCTCATGCCTTAATATGTGACATCTATTAATCCTAGTCCCAATAGTGGGTTTTGGAAAAATTGTCCCATCATTGTGGGACCATTAATATATCTACTCACATTCTTTTTTTCTTTACTATCTAATTAAGGGCCTGTTTGGTTTGTATGTGGGTTTAGAATTGGATTTGGATTTGAGAATAGTTTGAAAGATTTGGGAAAGGTTTGAGAAAAAAAATATGAGAGAGAAAATATATGATACAAAATATTTTAATAGTATTAATTATTTTATATAATAATTTTTTAATAAAAAAGATTATTAATTAAAATAAATATAGAAAAAGATGAGAGTAGAGGGGTAAATGGGCCCACTAAAAATATTAATACCCACCAAAACCCATCAACACCCCTATCTTTCAATCTATTATTTTTGAATCCATTCCCTCTCTAAATTTATACAACCGAACAACCTATAAATGTCACATCACTTCAAAACCCATTTCACACCCTCCAACCAAACGGGCCCTAATATTCTTTATTTAAAGTTATAACTTTTTTTAATTTAAGATAATATTTTATCAATCTTATATTAATTTTACAATATATCTTCTCTCTCCAAATCTAAATCATAATATACAACTTTACATTAAAATCCAAATCATAATCAAAACCCATCTACAAACCAAACGGGCCCTTATATCACAATTTTCACACGTAAATTCTTATATGTCCATATAATAAACTAAAATTTTAAAATAAATTTGATTTATGTGTAAACCTCGTGCGTGCACGAGACTTATAACTAGTTTCTTCTATTAGATTAAATAAAGATTAAGGGTGGAGATTGATCCTATGTAAAAAAAAGTTTGGTCCTCAAATAATCATAAATCCATAATTAATTGTTTTGACATTTCCTTTTTAATGTTTTCAAAATTTCACTTTCTTAACTTTTCACTTTAAACATTTTTGTTTTATAAATAGTATAGATATGTTTAAAACATGCTATGTGTAAAACTCAAACCTGATTTAAATGTAATCTTATATATAAATTTTCGGCGTAAAAACCCGCGCCCCGCAACAAAGCACGGATATAAAATCCTAGTTAAGTTAGCATAAAATATGATCATATTTACAAATGTGACTCGAGAAACCCAATACGTTGTTCCGAAACCTTTTCTTTTTCAAAAGTAGGAGTAATTGCAGAGTGATTTTATATTTAAATTATGAAACTGCGTTATATATGAAAAGTAGTTAGGTACGCGTTTTATGAAGGAAAAAATAGTTAGGTACGTGTTTTTGAGAGAGAGAGAGAAAAGAGAAAGAGATAGAGAGGAAAAAAAAAAAAAGACAAGGGAAATCACAGAGATAACAATTCTATGAATATCATATATAGATAACAATTCTATGGATATTATATATAGATAACAATTCGATCTATGGATAATCATATACCTAGATGCCTACATGTGATACCTTTGTCTCTCAATATTGCATGTGACAATTTAACCTCGTGCTGAATTTACACAAACCTTTTAGTACGCGAGAAACAGAAATGTGGTACCTTGTGTCAGATAGTGCATGTGACAATTAAAAGTGTTGTCCGCACGTCTAGGTTGTTCTCGTTACACATGAAATCCTTATAAATTGGAGCTCATTCACAGACCAATACATTCACAAACATGCACTAGCTCCTCTTTCTTAACTAAATATAATGGCATCTTCACTCCTACTTTCCACTACTTTCACTACCTCTTCATACACACCAATATCTACTTTCACTACCAGCTCTTCATCCTTCAAGGCTCGAACCAAGCAAGCCCATGGGTTAAGAGTCTCATGCAAGGCTTCACCAGAAGACAATATTAATGAAAACCAACTCATACTACCCGAAACACAAAAGCTTGTACTCCCCAATAATGTAGACCGAAGGAACCTCCTCGTGGGGCTTGGTGGACTCTATACCGCTGCAAACATCGGTTCGTTGCCTTCAGCATTGGCTGATCCCATAACGACTCCTGATATCATATCCTCATGCCAGGAATCAACATCAGGCTTTGAACAGAAGGGTGCTTTAAGGACAGGGAAATGCTGCCCTCCTAACCTCGAGAAGACGATTCAACTGTTTGAGTTTCCAAGTAAATTAGAAAAGACAAGGAAGCGGTGGCCGGCACATAAAGGATCGAAAAAGCAAGTGGATAGCTACAAGAAAGCCATTCAAGCCATTCGGCATCTCCCAGATGACCACCCGCACAGTTTCGTGAGCCAAGCTAAAATTCATTGTGCTTATTGTAACGGTGGTTATACTGAAACCGGTTTCCCAGATAAAGAAATCGAGGTTCATAACTCGTGGCTCTTCTTTCCATTCCATCGTTGGTACCTTTATTTCTATGAAAGAATTCTCAGAAAGTACAGTGGGGATGACGATTTCGCGTTACCTTACTGGAACTGGGACAATCCAGAAGGAATGAAAATTCCTCAAATTTTTCTAGAAGATGGAAAACAAAATCCTCTCTATGACGAATACCGGAATCCGGATCATCTCCCAAAAGTAGTAAATCTGACCTTCAGTACTGATGATTATTTACTAGACGACCCTGCAAAACAGATAGCCTGCAATCTTGGTGTAGTGTACAGAGATTTGACAAGTAACGCAACTAATTCCGAAGCCTTCTTTGGAGGAAAATACACGGCTTACCCGGGTGATCCGAATAATCCTGATAAACGATCAGCCGGGTCTGTGGAAACTTCACACAATGCTGTACACGTATGGGTAGGTCAAGCAAAGAATCCTACTAGTAGTCCTAATGGAGAGGACATGGGCAACTTCTACTCTGCGGCATATGACCCTTTGTTTTACGTTCACCATACAAACGTCGACCGTATGTGGAAACTGTGGAAGGATTTGGGCACTGCTGGACATTCAGAACCGACCGATGATGACTGGTTAAATGCATCATATGTGTTCTATGACGAGAATGAGAATCTTGTACGTGTCTACAACAAAGACTCTGTCAACATAGATAAGCTCAAATTTGATTATGAAGAGTCAAAGACACTTTGGAAGAACAGTAGACCAGCCCAACGTAAGGAGAAGTCCAAATATTTATCGAGCGACTTATTGGAGAGGTAAAAATAGTAGAGAATGCCTTTAAGCCCCCAGCACGTGTGGACCCACTTCTTAAGGTTCATGTGAAGAGGCCAGCTACAAACAGAACTCCCGAACAGAAGAAGAAGGCGAAGGAGATTTTGTTTATAAACGGGATACAATTCAACAGCAACAAGTTTGTGAAATTCGAAGTGTTTGTGAATGATAAAGTTGACATAGGTGGGAAGCTGCCAACAGCATGTGATCCTGAGTTTGCTGGTTCCTTCGCACAGGTTCCACACGGTGGCAACAAAGTTGGAATGTTGATGCCAAGTGCAGCAAGGTTCGGTTTAGATGAGCTTTTGGAGGACACAAAAACTGAAGGCGATGAGTATGCGTTGGTGGCTTTGGTGGCAAGGGCAGGTTGCGATGATCTAACTGTCTCAGGGATCGAGATCAAGTTGGAACCTATTTTGTACTAAAATAAGGTTGCATTATATTGCATGCATGCATGCATGGTTTCCGCCTCAGATTATGTACTCAATAAAATTGGCCTACTAAGCCATGTGTTTACGTACTTCTAGTAGTACGTTATTTGTTACTTCTAATAATGTCTTTAAAAACTACTTCATTACTTTTAACAATAACATTTTGTTTATTATATAAGAGAGATGAAGATATAATAAGAGGGAAAATGGATGGAATATAATGTTATGTACTCGCATAATAAGGTAGATTTATATATTAGAATATTGTATATTGAAAAAATATTTAGGTGTTTTTGCGAGGATATTTTATTGCTTAAAAGCGGAGATGTTTAATTCAGCCATATACAAAAACCTTAAGGGAAAAATCTTTAAAAATGTATTAAACTTGTCACAAAAATCACTTTCGTGTAGCGAACAAAAAAAATAGCTTTTTTATGTACTGAACTTCATTTTTTTGGCTTTTTTGATGTATTATTGACATTTTTGCCCCTGAAAATATTGAAAAAGTACGAAAAACCAAGGGCATAAATGTCACGAAAAAGTACGAAAATGCATCAAAAATGACAAAAAAATGAAAGTTCAGTGCATCAAAAAGCTATTTTTTTGTACGCTACACGAAAGTGATTTTTGTGACAAGTTTAATACATTAAAAAAGATTTTCTAGATAGGTGAAGCAAATTCTAGTGTCAACTCACGCGTGAAGGAAAAGTGTTGATGTACGTAGATGTGTAATAGTTCTAGCTAGCAATTAATTAATGGCTTGATTTTTGTTTGAAAAAGGATATATCTTTCTACTTGACATAATTTCATATCCTTTCCTTCTACTTATTATATGATCATAACAAGTGAATTGACAAATGAATTAAGTTAATGATATATTCTTGGTTTTGTTGAGTTGTGTCCGATCCGTTGAACTTGCTGACTCCGGTGACGGTGATGGTCGGCGTTCTCGCCGTCCATTTTTTTTATCAGCTGATTAACAAGTGACTATCATCCTTGTTTTTTTTAGTTATTTTGGTTTACTGGTATCACATTCTAAGTTCATGGAAGTTTTTTTTTTTTCCATGGATCCTCCCTTTGTGGTTTTTGGCATCGGGTTTAGTCCTTTTACTAATATTTTTGTTACTTAAATTGTTACTACGTATATAAATATTGGTCAAATGATCAAACCCATAAAAGCCAAAATCATAAGGAGAGAACTTGAGGGAAAAAAAAACTTCAAAGACAAAAACCGTTCATCTGGTTTAATGGTATCATGAAGTCTTTTTTCTTTGGATCGTCTTTTTGCAGTTTTGATCTATTACAGGTTAAGTCTTTTGACCAATATTTTTGTTTGTTATGGAAATAAAGAGAGGGTCCAGGAAAAAACTTTTGAAGACTAAAACCATACATGGACGATTTGATTATTTAACTCTACTTTTTAAAAGAAAAAACCAAAGATAACCAATATACAAATCACAAGTTTTTCTTTACTAAAATCATGAACGGTAATTGAGAGGTTGGTATGAGGACCGAATTTTTATACCATGTAATTTAAGATGACCAAACTTTGTATTTTCTTTTTAAAGTGTATAGATTGTTTAAGTACGTATAAGGAGAAAAAAAAAATAATAATAATAATAAATAAAAAATCTGGAGCCATAAACTTCCCCGATCTCCACTAAGATTATTATGCAGCCATAAAAACTTTACTCATAAGATTAATCGTCAGCGTGCTTATAATTTTTATTTGTGTACACGCTTTTGGGTAAAAGTATAATTGTCCGCAGTTTACATCTTACTTTAAAATCAATTGCTAATGTAGCTTATAAATATAATCTTTACATTTTAGCTCCCACTTCATCAAAAGCTACATCTTTCAGTTTTAACAAAAATTACTTTCATCAAAACATATTATTATTATTATTATTATTATTATTATTATTATTATTATTATTATTATTATTATTATTATTATTATTATTATTATTATTATTTCATTATTTTATTTTATTTTTTATCATTTTATTATTTTATTATTTTTTCTTACTTTTTTACTTTTTGGTAACCATTGCTTACAAGTTACAACAGGGTTTATGAACACTTGATCAGTTGATCTATCTTTAATGGGCCCTTATTCAATTCATTTTATAATTAAATATTTACACCATATGGATCACTTAAACATACCGTATCAACATGATATATTGCTCTTAAGATTTTGCTCTAAGAGCTGCAAACCGAGCTATAATGTCATCATAATCAGGAAGTCTAGGATGAACATGTCCCGATGGGGGACGCGTGTTCATATCCGGCTGGTACGAACCTGACCTCGTATGCCCTTTTGGTCCCTCTAGACTCGGCAAACACTCAGTCGAATGTGATTTCACTCCATTCTTTCTTCGCCTTCTGTTCCTTACGCACGACACATTTTCCTCTTCATAATTTGAAACGTCTTGGTTTTCTTTGTTACCATCGTGTTTTTGTTTATTTTTGGAAATATTAGAAGATGTGTCGGGAATTTTGCCATTTTTGTTAGAATTGTTTTTATTGTAGGGAGGAGGCAAGAGCCTAAAAGGGAAGAATGATCTTTGTTTAGCTGAGTCGTCGGAAGAACTTGAACTTGAACTGTCCTCAGGACTTGTGGTTGTTTCTCGACTAGTTGATAGCAGACTACTAGTGGTTCTTGCCAAATAATCTAAAATTCGTTGACGCATATTCTCTGTTTGCTTTATGACATCATCGCTTGATTCATCTTTGTTATGACCATTGTTATCTTTGTTTCGTGTTTCTTGAATCTTAATCATCCATCCATTTTCACGGTTGGTTTCGGGAGATTCGTTATCTTGATCTGCATTGTCATTCTGGGACCCTTCCTACAAAATATATACATTGCATATTAATTAGGACCAACATTTCATTCTATCATAATGATGAATGAGTAAAAGAACAACTTATGAGAATCTTACTTGCGCGAATGAAGGTAGCTTGTGAACTTTCTGGTCTAACGAGGTGGGATCCCATTCCAAACGATGTTCTAATGCTATCTCTTGCATCAGCTGAATCTTCATGTCCCTTGTAGGACTGTCCGGATTCAACAAATTCATAAACTATATGACACCGGGTATTGGTATATATTTTCAGTATGTTGTGTCGTATTAAAGTAACTAACGGGTATTCTAAAATAAAACAAAATGGATTAGATAAAATCGACCTCTTTGTTAACGAAGGATTCAAGTGAATTCCCATATCTCTCAGTAAACAAACTTCTAAGTTCACGCAACTCTGGCAGATCAGCAAATCTTGCGGCTGCGTACATCAATGACGAGACTGCTTCCTTGCATTCCTCCGGGCATTCACTATGTATGATAGAATTATTTTTGTAGTTACACATTGTATATACGACTTTGAAGCAAAGAAAAGCAAAAGCTAGTCACGTATAAATGCTCACGAAAGGTGATTTTACCTTTGATCGTTCATGGCTACAAGATGGTTTAAGATTAGCGTGCAAAATTGCTCAACGAAATCATAACAAAGTGTCCGATTCTGGTCAAGATACAGCCTTCCAACCTGTTTCAAGTGCACAATACATCAGGAGATTAGCCTAAAGTGTATGTAATCTGTCTTTTACCACCTTCTAAGCTGTTTTATTCGAAATTGTAGTTTTAGTTATAACAAAATGATTTTGAACATGTAAAAAACACGCATAAACTATTCGGGAAAAAAATGTTACCCGTCCATATGCGTTAGAATCAAGGCCGATTTTCATAAGCTCGGCTACATCACTCCTCAGATACTTCACCATTGCCTTTCGCCTCCTCTTTATCATCTCGATTCGTGTCAAAGTCAACTCTATATTTGATTTGCTAATATCACACATAATTAAACAATGATGAACAAAAAATATATAAAAATCAGTGGCACTAAAATATAGCTATTATTGTACTTCACTAAACGCTCATACAGCTCGTGTTAACTTCTTAGCAATGGTCGGAAACCATTATAGTTGTGATATGTATGAATTAAAATATGGTGTACAAATAGCTTCGCTTTCTGTATATGTAAATGGCCTATTTCCCTCACCATTTCATGTGAAACGAGCGTTTGAACCACGTCTCAAACATGTGTGTGAAGAACTTCATGAATCATAAACCAAAAGCTTTGAGCTCGAAACCGTGATTTTTCATTGGTTTAGACTTAAATGAAACTTTTTGTTGTTAGAATGTGAATCAAGTTAAAGAAGGATCAACAATGCAACTTTCTAAAAGGACAGGAAAAGAAAAGAAGCTTTGTGATGAGCAACAATGATCAAAACAAGCAAAGAATAATGTATAAAAAATAGTTGTAAGATGTGACGCTTGGTATTTCAATATCGAAACTATGGATTTTCATTGTTTAATACTAAGATAATTATAGTTTAATGTTAATTTAATTTTGAATGACATTGTCTTAAAGAGACCTTGTTACGGGATAACAATGGTACGTTTTATGATGCGATTCGAAAATGGGTATAAAGTGAGATTCTAGGAATAAGTATATATCCATTGTAGCACTTCGGAATCAACAAAATACAAATATCATTTTTTGGCCCATATATGTACCCAAGTTGATCATCATGTGCAACTAAATCATGTTAAATTTTTTCGATTGTTTTCTTTCTTTTTATTTTTTTATTAGGCTTATGACTAATGTTCTGAAGGTTTTTCGGGGAATAGTCTCTCTTAGACCCTGCTCCTCGAGTTTAACCAAAAAACATTTTACATTTAAAAGGTAAATTATATGAATCTTCATTATGATTTTGAATTTTTTATATCAATTAGCAAAGAAATGTCTATTAATCAGTAATGTTTGTATAAATGATGATAAATTGCAGTATCGTTTTTATGGTGCGTAGGTACTCTATGCAGGAGTCTGATAAATCACTAGGCGTTCACAAATCACAATTGTGAATTATATAGCCTGTTTGCAGCTAATGAGATTTGAACATGAGACTATCATGGAGTTTTAAACTCTTACTCGAAGCTTGATTGCACTGGTTGCATCGACTTTTTTGTTCCTTTTTTTGGGCGAAAAACTGAAATTATATAAATAACCATTTCAACAAAAGTTGAAATGCAGTAAGAGATAGTACAATACAAATGATACAACCAAAAACCGAGACTAATATGAACATCATAAGAAAGACCAATGTTGACTTCCCAAATGTAAAAATGGTGAGCCAAACACATTCCATAAGCGGGTGCTCAAAGAAACACTTTCAATTTGATATTGTCAATTATCGATGCCAAACACGTGAAATTTTCTTTCAATACAGCTTCATTTCTCGCTAACCACATTGCCCAAATCATGCACGGACCTATGAGGCACCAAAACTTTTTGTCGTTGATTCCCATCTCGTGAGCGAGACTTGAAGGCATTATCCATTCAACATTCCATCATCTTAAAAGAGCAAACCAAATCCTAAAATACCACGCATAATGAATTGAAGAAGATGATGATGAACAGACTCTGGAGCATCATTGCACCAAATGCAATTAACTTGTTGGCCACCCGGAATAATACCTCTTGAGCGAGACTTTTTTGATCATTGGTTCATTTGAGAATTAATGAAAAGTGAAAACAAGCATACATATAAAATAAAATTCCAATTATAGAAATCGTATTAAGGAAGGATGACTTATACACTAGCTACATCGAATGAAAAAGAGGAACTTACACTTGCATACGTAACAATTAATTTGACATTAGTAAAAATTGCCATTAAGAGGGTGTTTGGGGACGTTTATAGGGAGAAGAAATTCTAAAATAAGTAGTTTAGTATATAAAATTCTGGTTATATGTCCTTAAGAAATACAATAAATCTTGGAAAAATGTTAAAACTTTATCTTAATGAAAAAAAAAAAAAAAAAAAAAAAAAAAAAAAAAAAAAACTTTTTTTAAAAAAAAAAAAAAAAAAAAAAAAAAAAAAAAAAAAAAAAAAA
>LBNU01035117.1:9480-44641 GCA_014162995.1 Artemisia annua
AAAAAAAAAAAAAAAAAAAAAAAAAAATCTAAAATTTTTCACATGTGACGATTTTTTTTTTTCACATGTGAAGTAAAAAAAATTTTGAAAATTTTAAATTTGAAAAAAAAATTCAGAAAAAATCAGTTTTCGAAAATTTTAAATTTTCATATGTGAATTTTTTTTTCACATGAAATTGAAAATTTTCACATGTGAAAATTTGTGAAATTCTTTTGCATTATAATATAGTATTAAGAAATTTTTCACATGTGAAAAAAAAATTCTAAAAGTTTTCACATGTGACGAATTTTTTTTTCACATGTAAAAAGAAAAAAAAAATTCAAAAATTTTAAATTTGAAAAAAAAATTCAGAAAAAATCTTTTTCGAAAATTTTAAAATTTCACAAGTGAAATTTTTTTTCACATGAAATTGAAAATTTTCACATGTGAAGATTTGTGAAATTCTTTTGCATTCTAATATAGTATTAAGAAATTTTTCACATGTGAAAAAAATTTTAAAAAAAAATCTAAAATTTTTCACATGTGACGAATTTTTTTTTCACATGTGAAGAAAAAAAATTTCAAAAACTTTAAATTTGAAAAAAAATTCAGAAAAAATCTTTTTCGAAATGTGCCGACCCTATGACATTACTTGCTGTTATAAACTTTCAACACTTCTTATGGATTGCAACACCAACTTAAAAAAAGCCCGAATATCATATTTAGAACTGTGCACCAAAATTTGGCCTAGAACTTGGAGTAAATTGACAAATTCATTTCAGAGAGCAGCACAAAAGTTCACAGGAGCTTTACAAAAAAAATAATAATGGATGCTAGATACCAGCAATTTGTTTTTCTCCTACTTCTAAATCAAAGTCATATATATAACTTGCATCAAGGTAACATATCACTATTATGCACATGTGTTCTTCAACCACTTAACCTTCAATCAGTTTTCTATCTATGCAACGTTTGGATGTAAGGGATCATCCTCCAGGCTTACAAATTTTCTTGAAACCTGGAGGAACATCATCACAAGGTTCACATTTTACCTGCAACAAGAGCGGTGCATCGGCCGCATTCTTGATGTCATTTGGGCAATGTAATACTCCCCAAAGAAAGCAATTCCCTTCAAACTATAGAAACACCAAAAGAAAAAGTATTATTGGTAACATTTCGATATTATGGAAAAATTATGAAAAAAATATACAGATGCCAATACAAATGAGAAATTAAGCAAGACCGAAAATATTCAAAAGTCCCATTGAGAGGCTACTACTAACTGAGCTAAGGGGATAAGGTTAAAGACAGCTAGGGGTAATCCTAAGAAGCTAAAGGGGAACAGAAATAAGCTGAGATGTTAAAAAGCACTATTAAGCAATACTAAACTAAGGGCTGCAATATGGGTGAAACATGGACTAAAGGGGCAACTTGGGACCTAATAACAGCAGGGGGAAAAAATCAAAAATATCAGCACATGTAGTTTACTCGATGCCAAGCACACATAGGTTAGACTTGAAATGATTGCTTCATGAACTTTAAAAAGCACAAAAAAATGATCTGCAACACGAGAACAAAACTGTATAAGCAGAAACGCCCCACCCCAACCAAAAAATTGAAATCATAAACAGATATAAATTGAACCTTTGAAATCCTTGTAGGGCGTAGGCAGAGTACCGAATCCGAGTATAGTACAGCCATGGTATGAATAACACAACCATAAAATCACCGACATAGACTCAATAACATAGACAAAATCTTTTGTCAAAATCAATTATATGGTAATGGTAACGGCAGGTATGAACATTAAGCAAACAAAATGAGTTTAATGGCAATAACTTAAACAACTCCTAAGAAAACGAAGATAACCTCAATATACATCCGTTGGCTATATATAATTAGCAATCAAATATAATAATAATGTAAGAACAAACTATTGCAGAAGAAGTATTTTAGTTACCTTGATAAAGTACTCAGAGTCGAGCAAACATGGCTGCAAAACCTATTGTGGAGTAACACCTCTGGTGACGAAATATTGAGGTGTGACAGAGTGGCTAGACATTAATGAAGGAGAGAAAGAAATGAGAGAGGGTCGATGGACTATGGAAGGAGCGACTGAAATTTTCAATTTTGAAAAACATTTTTTCTCGAACCCTTTTAGTTAAGTTTTCGCCAACAATGTCCCAAAAACAATGTTGCAGTGTGTTGAAAATAAGAGCAGCTGATGACACGCCGATCAAAAGATAACAGTATTTTCCGATTTCTTTAACCATGTATTCTTGGTCTTGGTTATAGTATACACTTAAGACGGCACTTAGAACATAAGCAAAAAATGCACTTAGGGACCCACAAATTACGGAACCTATTGACCCGATTAAAGCGTAAGTCCATTCAGGTGAGTTCATTTTCGCGAGACGTAAGAAGGAGCCTGCTTGTAGTTTAAATGGAAGCTTTTCGAGAGGGTAGCTTGGGTTTTTTCCGTCAATTGAGAAGTTAAACCATAGTACTATACTACCATGTAACATTATCCATCCTACTGTCTCATTTATCAGCATGTCCGCACTACAACTTTAACTCCCGTTACAATTTGTAGCTTCTATTGCATTTGCACATAATCTGTCATAGCATACTTGTGCTGCGAACTCCTTCAACATAGCATCTCTCTCTTACTATCTTAATAACATGGATATATGCAACAAATACCTAACACCCGTCCAAACTATTAGGAGGATCAATATACACATATCGCTGACATCTTTTTATAGCTATAAAACACTCGAAAACAGTTCCTTTGATGTACTACAATTAACATTAAAAGAAATTGATCCCATTGTTCAAAGTTTCAAACGTACCAGTCCAAGCTTCACCAATAGGCCGCGCAGCTGTGAAGCTCAGAAAAACTGACACTAGAGAGTTTAGAACCAAAATCTGAATTCCTTACCATAAGGAGAAGTCCACCCAACAAAAAGATTGTGCTCATTGATATACTGATAAATCTCGGATCACGTCCAGCCTACAGAAGAAATGCTATGATGCTTAAAAAATATTTGTATACTTACACAACATTTTTGAGTGTGTGAAAAGGTAACGTCATCTAAACAAAGTAAAACTTTTGAGCTAAAAATAAGCATACCAACAATGATCCTTCGAGGCTATGAGTACTTGCTGTCACAGACAAAGCAATGAAGTATGGAAGTAGAACCGTGTCCATCTACAATGAATGTGCAAATAGAACTTTCAGAAACGACATAAGTTAAATAAGAGCTACAGATCACTCTATAGGGTTGCTATTGGCCTTAAAAAAGTCTCTGCATTTTTTTCTGGGTGGACTGTGGAGCGGGTAATATTAAGAGATAGAAAAACTAAACAAAAAAGAAGGAAAAGAAAAAAGAGCTGACCTGCTTTATGACCTGAGAATCAGGTGTAAAAACTTGGGGCAATAGCCAGGGAATAATTGTTCCACAACAGAACCTAAAATTAATCCGCATGATGCACCAATTATCACTAGTGACTTTAACAACATTCTTGCCTGAAGAGAAATCATGCACAAATTATTACTCACAGAAGACAAATGAAAATACTAATATAAAAAATCTGAAATGGTGGCAAAAAACCACCTGTAGTAACATCACTAACCTTTGATAGACTTCGTTTAGTCCCATATATAAGCTCTAGCATAAATGATTGTGCGGTTTGGGAGAGAGGCTCACCCCAAACGGTAAACATACAGTATATTTGCACAAGGACCTAAACAAATGGTAAATTGTTAGAGACAACCAAAGCCTAATTAGCAAGAAACAATTCAAAACGCACACATTGTTTTGCAAGTAGAGCCAACCTGATGAGCAGCAGCAGTTTACACATTGGTCATCAGTTAATCATGTATGAGCGAAAGATAAGCAAAGACCTATAGATAAAACTGAGTACCCTAGCTTGGCTGATATATACAGAACTTCTACTGATCCCCAGTTCCCTAGAAAACAGCAAAGAACTAGTTGCAGCCATAACCAAGGATCTTTCGACAAATTATAAAGATGCGATATCCACCCAAGAATCAGGTTGTGATATAGACTTGGATCCTGCAATAGAAAATAAGTCATCAAACAACACGAAAGTTCCGGGTATATGTTCAGCATAAATCAGATAAATGTCAAAGTGTGCTACCAACAAGTTAGCAACTAAATTGAATTGTTTTTTAGTAAGTTTACAGTATACCAAACTAAACCTAGACCGACCCACTTATACTAATGGACCACTGAATATCACATGTAATCAGCAGGCGAGACGATCAAAAACCTAAATTGAATTGTTTTTTAGAGCAAGACGATGTATATCAAGTGAACAATCAGCTTTTGGAAAACTAAATCCTCCTTAAGACCTTAACTCAAGTACACCTAGTACTTTTCATATGCAAAAACTGGTATTAAATTAATCGCGAAATGCATCAGAAACATAACTATCGAGCAAAACTAAGAAAATTTTCACATTATCAAAATTAATAAACAATAGTCCATGTGAAAAAATAAACAATGAAATATGATAATGTTTATTATATGAAAGTCATATAAATAAACATTATCAATGACTAAAATTATTAACGATTTTGTAATGTTCAAATATGATTATAATAACAAATCTTATGCTTATTTATAAGTGATTTGTAAATTAACAACAAAGATAGTACAAAGACCAAAGTGAACAGTTCTGCAATGTACAAAGACCTTGTAGATCGTTAACCCTCGTGGATGACTACAAATAAGCTGAAAGTGGTGGCAACATGAAATTCCAATTATGAAAGTCCATATATCGTTTGTAGCAAAATATAACTACTTTAAGTAGTTGTTCTTTTTCAAAGAAAAGCAGACACTGATGCGATAAGAAACTACAGATAATTTCCTAGCAAGGTGTCCTAATGAGGAGCTTATTTAAGGATATCAAGAAACCATTGGTGGGCATGTGGTCCTTCTGTTGACTGGATTTGGCAGCCATTCGTTTCCCCAATCTCTTACAACTTAAAGTAGCACTGTGTTGACCCATTACTGGAATGTTAAGTGATTTTTGTATCCTTGATCTTTTGTCCCATATTTTATCATTTCTCTCAAGCGGTTTGGGCCAGTAGCCTTGTTGTTTGCATCTTTAAATGCTTAACACAACTTCTTTATGTTGCCTTATCAGACAATCTTCATACTGACTCTGCCACTAACTTTTACCTTATGTTATTATCGATTACCTATGCTCCTTAATCAACATCTATCTGAAAAGCATGTCATGGACTAATGGCAATGGTTCTAGTGAGGAACTTACCAGAGAAAGAAAATATGAAGAAGCTAGCATGAAAAAGGTTTTCAGAAAAGGCAACCTTGAACCTGCAGTCTTAAGTTGTGGGTCAATGTCAAATCATCCCTCTGAGATTTAAGGGCAACATGATATGACATTTACACAGGATAAAGAGTGATACAAGAAATTGAAATACGAGTATACAACAATCTCCGGAATCAAATTTCTTCACATGTGAAGATATTCGATACCTTATTTATTCACATGTGAAGATATTCGATACCTTATTTATTCACATGTGACCAAAACACAACGGACATAATGAAATCATACCAGAATCCTGAAGCCTTCTTAACTTGATCTCTGAAAGAAAATAACGAGAATTAGATCAATACAATAAAGTGTTCTTAAATACAGAAGATGTTTTGTGTGTATACAGTACCTTGTTCTTCCTTCAAATGCGTGATTGATTTCATCACCAGTTGGCCTACTCGGAAAAGTTCGGAAAAGTTGACAAGATGACATATTTCTATTTTCCACTTGGTTCATTTATCCTCTTGAACAACTCATACAGACATGGATAAGCCATCCTACAAGTGTATAATTTCTCAAATATCAGTAATCTCCAAAAAGACCGACACTAAATTTCAAATTAGATTTAAGCAAAACATGCAATCAAGTTGATAGTATCCTGCAACAAAAACTTGTAGAAAGTTAAATCAATATTACATTACCTTAAAGCACCCATAAATGGATATTGTGTTCCTGCATAATAGAGAAGACTAAACTGGTAGCACATTTCAAAAGATGCAGCATACTCCAATCTTTTTTCTCCACCCATCGTCTAGTCAATAAAAGTCAACTTATAAATTTGGCATAATGATATGACTAATGAGCATAAACAGACGTTTAGACTTACTTGCATGATACCACTTGAAGCTGGTAAATCCTAATCATAAAAAGTTCAAAAGAAGTGTAAGTTACCATTTTTGAAAGAAGAAACACTTTTGGTGCAACGTACGTGTCAATTAGTGGTGTTCGATGCATGTATATTAGATTATATCAAGAGTAAATATTTCCACCCCCATATTAATTAATACGAGTCAATTAGCTTAAGAGGAAAATGGGTCAAAGTTGCCTAACTGTACTCTACAAAGCATTAAAACTCATAAATCAGCCAATTTTACATAACATTGTGTTTGACCCCTAACACACGTCCAGTTACTACCTATAGATACTTTTATCAAAAGATTCTTATGTCGACGATGCAGTTTCCCATGGCATTTTGAGGAGCCACTAGAATGAAGATGTCATCTACTTCATCAACCTCTTTGGTACCTACATTACACCAAAATACAATGAATCCACATTAAAACTTAACTCTCATATACACACAAGAAGCCATTAGTAATCCAACACTAACTAAATTTGCAGATCAGTACCTATAGCACCAGTGGTAATAAAGTTGCCCATAGCACCATCACTACCCCAGTCCATATACTCCAAAATCTGTCGTGTCCCTGCAAGCTGCAATGGCATTCCCGCTAGTGCTCCTTCTCCCATTGATCCTTGAACAGAGAAACATGCAGTATTAAATCAGTTCATGTAACATATATCTAAGCTTACACCTTTTTTGGAATTTATCATGTTAGAATCATAATAAAACACACCTTAACACGCTTTCCATCATCAGCAAACGATAGAGCAAGAACTCGAACAAGTTCCATCAAAGTACCTATCCGATATATCAACCCCAAGATGAACTCGAGCATACTCTTTCACAAACTTAAAATTCAAAGGTTTCAGGGTTTTTGAACTTTCAAGCATCAAATTGTATATTCAAGCAACAGAAAAGTGAATGCAACCTTTCAAAACCACTAAACTCTTACTAGGTGCATAGCTTAAATAATAAAAAAAACGCTAATCTTGATATTCTTCACTCGTGAAGAAACTTTAGTATACTTAAATAATAAAAAAAAACGCTAATCTAGATATTCTTCACTCGTGAAGAAACTTTTAGTATACTTAAATAATAATAAAAAAAACGCTAATCTCGATATTCTTCACTCATGAAGAAACTTTTAGTATACTTAAATAATCAAAAAAACGCTAATCTCGATATTCTTCACTCGTGAAGAAACTTTTAGTATACTAAAATAATCAAAAAAAAACGCTAATCTCGATATTCTTCACTCGTGAAGAAACTTTTAATATACTTAAATAATCAAAAAAATCGCTAATCTCAATATTCTTCACAAGTGCAGATACTTTTAATATACTTAAATAATCAAAAATAGCTAGGCATTTTATCAAACACTTGGTGTGCAATAACAAACAACCGGCTAAAGACAAACTCATATGGATCTATATCATCATCAGCTTCTACAAAGTCATTGAAATTATTCATCTAACATAACTAAAAAACATATAAACTAACTCATATTACAAGCAATTCAGAAATTTAGCACTGGACACTTAGATTTGAGTGATGAAAGTATGAGAATTTGACCTTTTTACGGACTAATTTCAACAAAATAAGATTTCAATTTGCAAAACCCAGCACCAGGATGGACAGACATGAGCTGATCGAAGTCGATCTTCTTCTTCAATAATTGGGAGGATTTTTCGTTTTGGATGATGATTATCATCGTGATTATTGATCGGTGTGATTGGTGATGATTATCGTGGTGATGGTGGTTAACCAGGTGAATGGTGGTGATCGGTGGGGATGGTGGTGATCGTGGTGATGGTGGTCATCGGTGGTGATGGAGCACTGTGTTTGTGATATGCAGATATGGTGGATCTGGTTTTCTATTTGAGTTTGTGTGTGTTTATTGTGAGTGTTCAGTGTGTGTGATAGAAGTAGAGAGAAAAAAGGGGATAAACTTTAGGGGTATAGAAGCAAATGAGGATGATACACTTAGACCCTTAAAAATTTCATTCAATATTTACAAAAATGCCATTCCGCCCAAAAATATATACTTGTATATCTAATTTAGTCTAGTTTTCAAGAAGTTAAAGAAATGCATGTATATAATGGTTTCGGGTTTTACTTGTTGAGTATATTTAGTTTTGGTTGTAAAATACACTTTAGATATTTGTTTATAAAACGTGTCGTGTAACTCTAAGCATGACGAGAAATTAAGTCGAGATCAAATAAGTCGAGATAAGCCGGGAATAAGCCGTGGAATGAGTACAAAACAAACGATACCATAAACACCCACAGTTAACCAAATGCACTCTCAAGTTGGATAGAGTTGGGCTTCGGCCCACACTCCATTCGACAACAAATCAGGAAGCAATACCAATTTCATTTCAACTAAAAACAAGTCAAACTAGGAAATTAGGAATTTAACAAATGTGTTACTAGTGTGTTGAAATTAGTTTTTGTTGGACAAAATAAGTGAACAACAACCGCACCCTACTGTGACTCGTGTGGGTCTTGACACACAAACAAATACCAAACCATTTAATTAATAAAAATAACTCAGGATGTTTCCAAATTATAAAGATGGTAAATTGGAGTGCAAAAAGGATGGCCAAAAAGGTGTCCGTTGTTGAGTTCGAACAGTGGGTTTCGAGTTTCAGACTCCAAATTCACGCGACACACTTAATGAGACACAATCGAATTCAGATCCGACATAGTATACATTAGCAATAAGTTTATTAGTGTCTTATAGCACTTGATGCTCCACAAGAAACAAGAACCAAACGCACCCTTACGGTGACTTGAGTGACTTCGACACACTCAAACGACCCAAGGGCCACCACGATGGTCGAACCACAGTGGGTTTAGACTCCATTCACCATCCAAACATAACTCCAGTTTTAACAAGGTCTAATCTCATTCAAATAAGCTATATATAAGCACTTTCATCTTAGCCAATACTTAGGTTTTAGTTGTGAGATTATTTATTTTTGCCACACATTTGCAGCAACAACAACAAGATATAAATCATCCACAGAACTACATTAATAGATTGAAAAGAGATTGAAACCCTTACAATGGTACGGTTCGACTGAAAATACGAAACCAACAGAGATTTGAATACAACCGAGCCCAAGCCGACCCAAACAGGAAACCACCGCAGCTTCTCCTTTTGATTTTGAAGATGATTTTTGAGATGTGGCTGCCTGTGGATCGGTTGGCACTTAAAAAGAAGAAAAACAAAGAAAAGTTAAACTATCTTTCTTGACATCGATTTGTGAGGAAACGATTTTGAGTAAAGATCACTATCTTCTTCATCTTCAAGGCGTTCTCGTGACGAATCTTGGGGAGAAGAGAAAGGGTGATTGTGATATAACCAGATCTGTGCTATTTGATTTTCTTGTTTGACTTTGAAAAATGTCGCCTTGTGGATGAGTGTGAATGATAACGAGAAAAAGATAAATACAAGGGAGTAGCAGACAGTTGGTGATAAGATTTTATTTTATTTATACCCCGTGTATTTCGTGTCCCGTTGAGATAAAATGTAAACGTGGTACCTCGGTTTCATAGAAATACGAGAAATACGTTTCAGGAAACGTTTTTATAAAAATTATAAAATGATAAAATTTTGGACTCCGAGAATAATTATTCAATTTATGCCATTACTACAACGGTGTCGGTACGCGTGCGGTGTCATTTTTCAGGGAAAACGAGATATCTTCCCATTTTTAAATTTTTATCATTAGTAAACATCAGAAAATAAATAATTCACATTTTCTGATAAAAATAAATTATTCCACTATTAAAATAACAGTCCAAAATTTACGGGTGGTTACAGTCTACCCTCCTTACAAGGAATCGCGTCCCGCGATTCAGTTTATGTTATCCGTTAGTATGGTTTTTGGAAAAAGGGTGATGGTACTTGTAACCGATTTGGGTCCCACTAGATTGTTTATGGTTTTCTCTTTGCGTGTGGGAGAGTAATTAGTTTGTCTTCTTTTGGTATCCCTTTTGAAGTTTTGGTAAGGTACAATGATTCCTGGAGTAAGTTTAACAAGATAATGATTCTAATCTTAACCTCGCGATGTTTCGCAGCCTTGTAGTGCGGCTCCTATAAATTTTCTTGGTCTTAATCCAATTTATGGTTTATATCCTAGTTGCACAAAGTTCCCAACATGTTCTGATGTAAAGTGGTAAAATGGTATGTTGGCTGGTCCCCAAGATTTGTTCCGAAATTGTGCATTTTTCTTTTTAGGGTAATGGAGAAAATTTGAAATCTTCATTTGAGTAAATGTTTATACGAATTTTGGCCAAAACGAAATTTCAAGTAAAAAAAATATTCCTTTGTTTGAAATTAATAGTTGTACAAGATGACACAGTTTCAATAGATTTAAAATACTGTAAAACGGGTTTTCAATCATGGTGTGGATAAGATAATTTCACAAAAAAAAAAAGTTAACTTTTAGTCATTTCTTAACTTACAAAAGCTTGAATAAGGTCTGACTAAAAAGATATATAATTTAGTAAGGTGGGTTTTTAAGCATGGTGTAGATAATTTCTCAAAAATTAATATTTAGTCACTCTTTAATATGCAAAGTTCTTGATAAAGTTTGACCAGAAATCATTTAACTCAAGAAAATGAGTATCTCANGATGGGTATAGCAAACTCCATCACACATCATGTTACGTTTACTCCTTCTGCAGATGGAGGAAGCGTATACAAACAAAAAGTCACTTATAACTGCATAGGCGAAAATAAACCATCTGAGGAGGCTCTTAACTTTGATAAAGCTGAATATGAGAAAACCTTCAAAGCTATGGAGGCGTATGCCACTGCTCAATCTTAAAATAGCTTCTTGATTTTTCTTCAACCAACATGGTATGTTGGATTGAAACAGTTTCGTTGTCCTCTTCTATTTTTCTTGTAGTTTGAATAATAGACAACGTGGCATCTTGTATACTTGTTGTACGTACCTTTTGTGCTACCTACGAGTGACAATAAAATAAGTTTTTCTAATGTATCGTGTATAATTTCATATCCTGGTTAATTTATGTTGCATAATGACATTTACATGTAGTACGTTTCCATGGCTAGACGAAGCTGGTCAAGTTTCTTCATTAATATTATTTAAAAAAAATCACACTTATAGGAAGCAACAGTATGTTCTAAGAGCACCGGCTGCAATGCAAAGTCATAGTCTCGTGTTATAGCAAAAAGTATGTTAGCACTTTGAGACCTCTCCTTGTAAATGTGATTTCATTTATTGAATTGTGACTTTTTAAAATATCTCATATATAGTCGTTCAATAGAACTTGTAACTTTCCTTCCATGAAGTAACGCCCCCAACTACCTTTCCACTGCTAGTCACTTTTTGGAGGCGTTATAGAGCATATGAGAGTATACTTTATCATAACTAGGTGCACTTCATCCATTTTTCCCAATACACCTTTCAATTCCTTGGTTTTCATTAAAGAACAATAATCCCTAAAAACTATACAGATTATGCTATTTAACTTTGATGCTTTTATTCTTGTATATTATGTAAGGAAACTGTTACACTTTTAATAACAAAATCAATTACAATAATAACAATAATAAAGCATTAAATAAAGAACAGAAAATTAAAAACAGAGAGAAAAGGGTAGAAGCAGAAGACATGCAATATTTAACGATAACTAAAAAAAGCAGTAAAGGTCGAGGCACGACGCTCGTGTTTAACACGATTTTCTTAAAACATATTCTTCGTCTGTTTCCCAAGGTACAACGACCAAAGCTGATGTATAGCCGGACGTGACAAATTTGCCTTAGATTTCACAGAAACGAAGGCGTGGCTTGATCGAAATTGAAGCAGGAAAAACGTATGGAGCTATTATTAATTTTGGTTGTATCTTAAACTGAAAAAGAATGAGTTTAATTTATAATTAAAGCATGTAATTAAACCTTGTCTTGATCACCAATACATAATAACTTCTTAATTTAAACTGATCTGCAAATTTGCTATGAAATAAACACAATTTAGAAATCCTTAATTAACAAAAACGAAATCTGTGTAAACTTGTAGAGAAAATTTATATCAATTCCTAAAATTAATTGATACAGATTTTTGGAAAGAAACCAAAATCTGCATATGCTCGCGCAGCAGGTGTTGGTGTAAAATCAACCAAAGACAATTTAGTGATTCATACCAAGATTTTTATATAAGCACCTTTGCATTTCCTCTCTAGGGCGATGTGGGATGCTCTCCCTATGTCGAGTTTTTGTGCCAAAAGTGTTTCACTTTGAGACACGATATCTCATTTATATTAACTCCATTTTAGACACTCTTTAGTTTGTTGTGAAGCTCTTTTCAAGGAGACGCAAACCTCTAAATCAATACAAATATATATAACAAATACATACATTAAAATGTGTCTAAAGTTTACTGATAATCATTTTGTAAATCATTTTCCAGCAGATTACAATTTTAAACATAAATTAGCTTTAATAGTTTGCTTTACATTTGTATTTAACATGTGATACCTTAAACATATAACAAATTGGTTATATTAAAGAGAATAATTTCTCCATAAAATTGAAGAGAAGTTTGATGTATTGATGTGATTAAGGAGGTGTTTGTTATCGGTTATAGGAGATTGGGATGGGATGTTAAAGTAAAATTGCTTATTTGGTTAGTGGGTGTACGATTTAGGATTGGTCATGATAACCAAATATTTTACTTTTCTCTTCCCCATTAAATAGTTAGGATTACAACAAAGCAATTATTCTCTTTTGAAAATGGCCCCACTTTTTCAAATGTCCGCTTTATTTATGTTTAAAATGGTGGGCCAACTTAATATATTTTCTCTTTCTAACTATTTAAAATTAATATAAAATAATCTCACACCTTATTTATATTGTGAAACAAACAAGTTTTTTAAAACCTTTACTTTTTCTTTCACCCCCTTCTCTTTCATCCCTACTTTTTTTTTCACAAAACAGCCTCACTATTAAGACCAAGGTTATAAAAGGCGTGAGGCGTAGTGATACGCGTGATGTGTCGTTGCGGTTTAGCAGTTTATTGCCTATTCAAGTTTTACATTTATATTTAGCCGACTTATCAATAAGACACACACTTAACGAGCAGTGTACCCGGTCAGTTTGCATATAATGGTAAGCAGAGTGTCGATCACTAAGAGTGGAACGTATTATCTAATTATCCTAATCAGTATTTTAATATCTAAGTTAGCTTTACAGTCTAATCTAATGATAGCGGTTCAGCCTGAGAGACTGCCACGGTTTTGGTTATCTAATTAAACAGTAAATACTAATGAGAACAAATCAGCGAATAGCATACACGTATACAGATAGATAGTAGAGACAATAAGAAGACATGTCCTGATGATTAAGATAGCTTGTCACTTGTTTTATTGCTAGTTTTATATGAAGTGTATAAAATTAATCCGTACTCGTTGGCTATTATATCGGCGAGTAAACCCTTAATGATTACTTATGAATATCCTACTCATCGGAGTAAGTAGGCGAGGAAGGAGTATGGCGGCTCAGCAGTGCTCAGCTAGACACAGAGGTAATCAATGCACTAATATAAGGAAACCAAAGACATCAAACATATAAACTTTAATCGATGGGAAAGAAATTTTAAGGCGGGCATTTGATTATTGCGTACTCACAAACTACCGGCCATCATTCCTGATTGATTTAAAGCTTACTATTACAATAAAACAAAACTACTTAATGAATTAAATACATGAAGGACCTTCTTACAGCTCTAAGATCTTCGTTTGGGGTGTGTCTTGTGTTGCTTGTTCGTCTGAATTCGTCTCCTTAGGGTTATGGTGCACACAAAATTCGTCTAGGTCTTGGGGTATTTATAGTTTCTGTCTTAGGGTACGATGCGGCGCATGTAATGATGAGATGTGGCGCATTGATTAACTTCACGTGGGGTCCAAGCTTATTATATTCTGGAATATTCGTACACCGCCTTTAGATGCGGCGTAACTNTCGGAGTAAGTAGGCGAGGAAGGAGTATGGCGGCTCAGCAGTGCTCAGCTAGACACAGAGGTAATCAATGCACTAATATAAGGAAACCAAAGACATCAAACATATAAACTTTAATCGATGGGAAAGAAATTTTAAGGCGGGCATTTGATTATTGCGTACTCACAAACTACCGACCATCATTCCTGATGGATTTAAAGCTTACTATTACAATAAAACAAAACTACTTAATGAATTAAATACATGAAGGACCTTCTTACAGCTCTAAGATCTTCGTTTGGGGTGTGTCTTGTGTTGCTTGTTCGTCTGAATTCGTCTCCTTAAGGTTATGGTGCACACAAAATTCGTCTAGGTCTTGGGGTATTTATAGTTTCTGTCTTAGGGTACGATGCGGCGCATGTAATGATGAGATGCGGCGCATTGATTAACTTCACGTGGGGTCCAAGCTTATTATATTCTGGAATATTCGTACACCGCCTTTAGATGCGGCGTAACTTGAATCTTTATGCGGCACATGTCCTTCAGTTGTCTTGGATTGTTTCTGGTGAAGTCTTGATAGTGATACGCCGTATGTCAATTGTGTAATGCGGCGTATCTGAAGTAGAATGAGCTTGATCTTCTTCTTTGACCAGAGTTTCATATGCGGCGCATGGTAGAATTCCATGCGGCGCATTCTTCAAAGTCAGACAATGGTCTTCGAATTCATCTAAGTATGATATTGCGGCGTATCTGTTGAGTGAGATACATCGCATCTTCTGGGTTTCAGTAGACTTTTGACATCTTGCTCGTTTTGCTCCGTAATTAGTCCAAAATCGCCAAGTTTCATATTTTACCTGTTTTTACCTGAGAATCACTAAAGTAAACATTAAAGCACCGATTCTCATACATAATAAAGTAAAACAAGTTAAATAAATAGGATAAATGATGCTAATAAAATGTACTTATTTGAGTTCATCACGTAGCGTGGCGGCATAGCCGCGCCTCAAGCCTTACGCGTTATGACGAAGCCTTTACGTTTCTTAAAGTGTCGCTAAATCGGCAAAAAAATATTATAGATTTATGTATTTATAATATTAGATCATATACTCGTACTATACCAGACCAATATATCAAATAGCTCAAAATCCACATACTAGTTCAAAATTGTTCTAAAAATATAAAATAAAAAATAAACTGGTTCAAAAAGTGGCGCCATGCCTTACTAAAAGGCGCACTTTTTCTCGCCTTATTTCATACCTTTTTGCGCCACACCTAGATCAGCCGCCAAGGTCCATTTCATGGCGGCGAGGCGCGCCTTAGCGATGCCTTTGCAACATGAACAAGTGTGTTAGGGGTGACATTGTTTCCCCGTCTGACACCCTACTACTCTTTTAAATAAAAGTTGTAAAATTTTAATTTACAACATTTTAAAAGATTAATAAATAAATAAAAAATGTAACAACCTACTCTTCCTTGTTACCATGTAACAACCTAGTCTTCCTTGTTAACTATATTACATATAAAAAAGGAAGCATTTTTTTTCTTTATTTTAAGACTTACAACTTTAAAAGCATATTATACGATACTTTACAACACAAAAACTATACAAGCACTTTTTATTTTTTATTTTAAGTGAGCAATTAGTGTGGTAAATAAATACAATTAATGGAGTTATTAAAGCACTCCCTGCATAAGCAATACAAATTATTAAACCTATTGTATAACTTACTTAAACATAATTCATGCATTAAATATCACTAAAATACTTAAAGTTAAGAATTGAATAATAAAAATAACAAAGCATATTATACAAACTATTCAAACACAAAAGCTACAATTTAAGAAATACAAATAATAAAGCTAAAACTACAACTATTTTTCTCTATATTTTATCATACTGCACATATTTCTAATACAGCCTCAACTTGTTTAAAACTACATGCATATAAAACACGGTTCAAATCGGGTAATCGCTGATATTTAAAACTAAAAACCATAATCGAACACGGCAAGAGGATTATTTTTGGTTTTTTCGGATTCGATTTTTTAGTGTTCTAAAAGGCGCCGCAAAGGCGCCGCCAAGGCGCGAGCTGCGAGTCGTGGCCTCACCGCCACGAAATAGACCATGGCGGCTGCTCTAGGCGTGACGTCAAAAAGGCGAGAAAAGGCGCGCCTTTTGGTAAGGCGTGGCAAGCCTTTTTGAACCAGTTTTTTCTTTTTTTTCTTTTTTATTTTATTTAATTTTATTTTATTTTTATTTTTTTTAATAACTATTTTGTACCAGTATTTGGAATTTGGGCTATTTCGTATTTGGGTTTAGTAAATATGTAATAAGTATTAGTCTAAATGTCTAATATAGTAGTATAAATGTATATACAATACGATACTATAACATAAATGATAAATCTATAAATATTTTTTTCCGCCTTATTCACACCTTAAAGAACGCCATGGCTCGTAAGGCATGAGGCGTGGCCATGCCGCCACGCCACGCCTCACGCCATTTATAACCTTGCGATTTGTTAGTTATCATTTTTTTGCGGTTTCGGGTTGAGCGGGGTGGCTCGGTTTCACTGATTTTTTTAGCACCCATATCCATAAAACTTAGCTTTATATCAAATAGATATTTTGGACGATGAAAAATCATTGCAGAATAAAATACTTATTATCACAATCGTATAAATGTACTATCATTAGTTAAAGAGTTGAAATATGTCACATATAATTTGTGATATCAGTAAACTTATTGTCAAAAAGAAAACAACAAATCAGAATACAAGATTCACCGGCTAATTTTATTTTAGAATACACATCGCCGCAACGCGCGGATACCCTGCTAGTATTAAGGGTCCGCTTGGTTCAAATCAATGAATGTCAATGGCAAAGATAATAGGAATACTAAGGAATGCAATGCCATTACCCCCATTTTGTTGAGTAATGGTTGATTACCCACTTTTGAGTAGTGCTCCATTACATTATAGCAAACCAACCACTTTTAATCATTACCATTATCATTCCTTACCCATTAATGCATCTAACCAAGCACACGCTAAATAATTGAGGGGCCTCTCCTATCTAACTACATATTGAAAAGCAAAACCTTCACATATCCCACATCTCTAAGGACCCAAAACCAAACTCTCCACCTGAAGTAAACAACACTTTCACCACCATTAATTGAAAAGTCTTCCTTTCCATTTTTAATTCTCCATAGTTCTCTCTCTGCGACAGCCGCCACCATAAACCACCGTACTCCGGCGAGATCAAACTCAGGTAATAAATCCAATCTTGAATTTCACACAAAACCCACATCAGATCTCACATTTTTACATCTTTTTAATGGCTATAACACCATCAACTTTATTAATTATATTCATATTAGTATTCACTAAATCTTATGCTCAAAACTGCCCTCAATCTAATACATCTTTAGTTAATTTTACTACTCAGTTTGTTATGGTTCAAAAACAATTAAGAGGGTCTTTTAGTATTATAAATGATTGTTCTTTTAAGGTTAGTGAGTTTGATATGCTTAGTAGTACTAGTGGGGATAATGTTCATTGGTGGGGTGCTTTTGGTGATGATTATGAGAATTTGACATCAGGGTTTGTTATATCCGATCATAAGTTGAATTCATCAAGTTATAAAAATGAAAGCTTTGTTGTCGATTTGAGGGAGAATGTTACATGGGATCAAGTTAAGGTTGTTTCGGTTTGGGATACGGAAATGGCGGCTGATTTTGGTCATGTTTTGTTGCCGGATTTGGGTGATGAGGGGAGTGGGAATTCGAGTGTGTGGTTGATGAGCAGCCGACTATGTTTGAGAATTGTAAGGTGTTGTCGGATACGTATAGGTTGAGATGGACGTTGAATGAGAAGGATAATGTGATTGATATTGGTTTAGAGGGTGCGATTGGGATTCAGAATTATATGGCGTTTGGATGGACGGAGCCAAATAGGGAACATGATCATATGCTTAAAGCTGATGTGGCGGTGACGGGTTTTGATGAAGATGGTGTGCCGTTTGCTGATGATTTTTATATTACTAAGTATAGTGAGTGTATTAAGAATGATGATGGTACGGTTGAGGGTGTATGTCCTGATACTATGTATAATGTTTCTAATCCGAATGATTTGGTTAATAATACTAAGTTAGTTTATGGGTATAGGAGAGATGGGGTGTCGTTTATCCGTTATCAGAGACCGTTGAAGTCTGTAGACAAGAAATATGATTGGGATATTGATGTTAACTCCGAAAGGGTGTGTATTTGGGCTTTAGGTTTGATTAAGCCACCTGATTCCCTTCGACCTTATTACCTTCCACAAAATCATGGAAAGACTTATGGCCATGTTCATGTTAATGTTTCCAAGAGAGTTAATGATTGTTTAGGTCCTCTTGATGCCGAGAATAAGGAAGATCNTTCATGTTAACGTTTCCGAAAGAGTTAATGATTGTTTAGGTCCTCTTGATGCCGAGAATAAGGAAGATCAAGAAGTAGTTATTGCAGATAAGAAGGAACCGATTGTTGTTACTTCAGGTCCGAGTTTGCATTACCCGAACCCTCCAAACCCTTCAAAGGTTTTGTATATTAATAAGAAAGAATCACCTGTTTTGAGGGTCGAAAGAGGTGTCCCTGTGCAATTTTCAATACAAGCGGGTCATGATGTTGCATTTTACATTACATCAGATCCGCTTGGCGGGAATGCAACATTGAGAAACACGACTGAAACTGTTTACACCGGTGGACCAGATGCTCAAGGGGTGCAGTCGAGTCCAAAAGAGTTGACATGGGCACCAGACCGAAACACACCCGATCAAGTCTACTATCAGTCGGTTTATACCCAAAAAATGGGTTGGAAGGTTGAAGTTGTTGATGGTGGTTTAAATGATATGTATAAAAATAGTGTTCTTTTAGATGATCAGCAAGTTAATTTCTTTTGGACACTCTCGGATAAGACAATATCTATTGCAGCTCGTGCTGAGAAGAAAAGTGGGTATCTTGCAATTGGGTTTGGGTCAGAAATGGAAAACAGTTATGCGTATGTCGGATGGGTGGACGTTAATGGCACGGGTCGGGTAAACACGTATTGGATAGACGGAATGAATGCTCAAAGTCTCCACCCGACCAATGAAAACCTGACATATGTTAGATGCAGATCGGAAAACGGAGTCATCACCCTTGAATTCACCCGACCTTTGAATCCTGATTGCAACCGGAAAGAACGGATTGAGTGTAACAACATAGTCGAACCCACAACTCCTCTTAAGGTTATCTGGGCCATGGGGGCAAAATGGTCATTAGACCATTTAACTCAAAGCAACATGCACTCTGTAAAAAGCAATAAGCCTGTTCGAGTTTCTCTTATTCGTGGTTCAGCCGAGGCTGAGGAGGATTTAAGACCTGTACTAGCTGTTCACGGGTTTATGATGTTTCTTGCTTGGGGTATGTTACTGCCTGGGGGAATTCTAGCTGCCCGATACACAAAACATCTGACGGGTGAAGTATGGTTCAAGATTCATGTCTACTCACAATACTCGGGTTTAGCAATCACCTTTCTTGGGATTCTTTTTGCTGTAGCAGAGCTTCGAGGGTTTCATATCGGCTCGGTACATGTCAAATTTGGAGTCTTGACTATACTTATGGGTTGTATACAACCCATAAACGCATACTTCAGACCTAAAAAACCTGCAAATGAAATCCCGTCAACCAAAAGGGTTATTTGGGAATATGTCCACACTTATGTTGGAAGATCCGCCATTTTGGTGGGGATTGCAGCTCTTATTAGTGGTATGAAGCATTTAGGAGAAAGATACAATGACGAAACTACCCCCGGGTTAACATGGGCTTTGATCATTTGGGTACTATTAGGTGCTATCACGGTTTTATATTTAGAATACTATAAACAAAAGCGTAGGCGTGAGACTATAGAAAGAAGCAATTGGGTTTTGGGTAATGGGGAAGATGAAGATGCTGATCTTTTAAACTCAAACGGGAATCCTGGAGAGAAAGAATCAGTTACATCCGAAAGAATGGAAGTTCAGCTTGAACCCGTGTCGGGAGGGAGGTATACTGTTATCTAAAAGTCGGTTTTTTCTCAAGATCTGTTGAGCCGTTATTGTTTAACTTTTATTCACTTATGTTAACTGTCACGGCCCAACTGCCATTTTTGATCTTGGACGGCTTCGCGTGTGTATAAAGTGGGATTTACATGAGTTCTAGAGAGGGAAAATGACATGTTATCTAGTTGTTTTTTACACTTAATATATTTGTTACATTCATCAACATCTAAATCTCTTTACAAGCATATAGAAATGGAAAGTTTGTGTTTTTGCATTGTTTTTGAAGTATCTTGCAGGATGCAAAAAAATTATGCCGTCAAAATCTTCTGGTTAATTTTCATAGTGTTACAGGTAACATCAAATTTCTGCCAAAATCTGCTGGTTAATTTTCATAGTGTTACAGGTAACATCAAATTACATAGGAGTAGCAACTTAGAGCATTAGGTGTGGTGAGTAACATAACTTACTCATTTGGGCCCCACCGGTGCCACATCACTCCAACACCTCTTCACAACTAACCCCCCTCACTCACAACTAACCTCAACTTCTTCATTTGGGCCCCACCACTTACACATTTATTTATTTTATTCATTTCAACAAATAAATTAAATTCATTTCACTAATTATTCATAACAATAAAACATACTAATTTTTATTTCATCAAAATAAAAAAAGGTTACAACACGAAAAAAAAATACGATATGAAAAAAAAATACGGTACGAAAATAACGAAACGGATAAATACGATATGAAACATCACCAAGAATTTATAGAATTTATATANCTAACATGGGCTTTGATCATTTGGGTACTATTAGGTGCTATCACGGTTTTATATTTAGAATACTATGAACAAAAGCGTAGGCGTGAGACTATAGTAAGAAGCAATTGGGTTTTGGGTAACGGGGAAGATGAAGATGCTGATCTTTTAACCTCAAACGGGAATCATGGAGAGAAAGAATCAGTTACATCCGAAAGAATGGAAATTCAGCTTGAACCCGTGTCAGGAGGGAGGTATACTGTTATCTAAAAGTCGGTTTTTTCTCAAGATCTGTTGAGCCGTTATTGTTTAACTTTTATTCACTTATGTTAACTGTCACGGCCCAACTGCCAGTTTTGATCTTGGACGGCTTCGCGTGTGTATAAAGTGGGATTTACATGAGTTCTAGAGAGGGAAAATGACATGTTATCTAGTTGTTTTTTACACTTAATATATTTGTTACATTCATCAACATCTAAATCTCTTTACAAGCATATAGAAATGGAAAGTTTGTGTTTTTGCATTGTTTTTGAAGTATCTTGCAGGATGCAAAAAAAATTTATGCCGTCAAAATCTGCTGGTTAATTTTCCTAGTGTTACAGGTAACATCAAATTTCTGCCCAAATTACATAGGAATAGCAACTTCTAATCAAGTCGTATCTTAAGCATATTTAGTGTCGCAAAGGATAATAGTATAACATGTTAACATGGTAAGCCACCAATCTAGATATATATTTAAAAATTGTCATAAATCTTTAATGCGTAAACAGTTTAGTTATTAAACTTAGTGAAAGTGTTAAATTTTGTTCATTTTACAGTGACTGATGGGTAAAAGAATTCCATGTTTAATTACATTAGAACCGGTTAATGAATAAAGATCAATGTGTATCACTGAGATAATGTTGTTGTTTTATAGAAGTACCACTACTCTACTAAAAACAGTAGTTCCAAACTAATTTTGTTACACGAGTTCGTCAAAGGACACCATACTTGAGTCTGCATTAACATCAGACAACACTACAAAGGAATGAGATCCTCTCAAGTGGTGGGCCTTATCGAAGTTCACAAACCTATTTATTGGAACCTAGATGTTCATGGTTGTCCTGGTTATCTTGTTTTAACTGAACTTAAACATGTAATATTGAGAATAATAAATTTTGTTTTGAAGATTTTCTCAATTATGACTGCTATATGCAATATCTTAGACCTATCTTTTTAGTATTTATAAGTAACAATGCAGTTTGTTGCTAAGATACCTTCTGGCTGCAAAAAAAAAAAAACTGTAAAATACCAGAGTTTGAAATCCTGTTTTCACCTTTTGTTTTTTAAGTTTCAGTGAACTAACAAATAGCCTATACACAATGAATTTTCTTAAGTGACAAAACAACCCGTGTGCTTATTTACATGCTCCATTATACATTCTAAATAAATTTGAGCCATATTATAATATTATTTATTATTTATTTATTAAAAGAGTATGTTTTGAGACCCGCCACAACAGGAGGACTCAAATTCCTTGTATTAGTTGAGTAGTTGACTTGAGTACAGTAAAAAGATATTAAGTTAACCATGCTTGTGAAGCATTACTTGAAATAGTCCAATCCAAATCTTGACCTAGGGCCCAAAAGAAATACCCGCCTAATAACTGATCCCGCGCATACTGAACCTTGGATTCAATCGATCTAACATCATCATACGAGATCCACGAATCTCCTGCATACGAATAAAAGGAAATCCTTGTGTCGTCAAACACAATTGTTGCATTGTTCTCCCTGTTAAACTCGACGACTTTAGAGTAGACTAATGTGCCATCTCCAGGGCCTTTGCCGGTGGTAGGGGCTCCGACTGTGTTGACATTTGGATCCTGGAGCGACCATGTTGGCCCATAGAGTGGTAGCCCCATGACAATCTGTTTGGCAGGCACTCCTGCTTGTATCCAAGACTTAATGCCGAAATCTGTGTTAAGATCACTGTTTGGGTCATATAATGCAGAATGCAACCCAGTGGATTTTTCCCAGGTGCCATGATAATCATAACACATCGGACTAATCCAGTCAACATATTGACTTATTTCTGGGATTGGGTATGATCGAGGTTCACCATCGTAAGGCATTCTAGAGGCATAATAGACGGCTGAAGTCAATACCAGGCGGGGATTTCCGGTCACTTTAGCCTCATTTTCAAGGGCCTCGTGCCATTCCTTAAACAACATACCTAAGTTCGACATATCCAACTTACTTGACGGAGATTCCCAGTCAAGGTCAATCCCATGAAAGTTGTAATCTCGAGCTACCTTGATAGTTGACTTAATGAAACTAGTACGAGAGTACTCTTGACTAGCCATTTGAGAGAATATGTCTGACAAAATTTTTCTTGGAAGTCTATCATCGTCTCCTCCACCCCCAATGGCTAACAGCGTCTTAGCAGGAGGATTCCATCTACTCGATGAATTTGCAAACTCAAGAAGCTTCTCTACATCAGATTCTGTGATGTTGAGTGCATAAGTTGTAGGAGACGGAAAAACAAACGCATAGTAAATGTGAGTGAAGTACGATGTGTCGATGGAGGAAGCAGGAAATCCAAAGAATGAATTCCAATATGCGGCCCTAATGCCTTGATCTTGAAGCAGCCCCTCATTTAACGAGGATACCGAAATTTGAGGTTTCGGCGCCACTGAAAAAGAGACTGTCTCACCATGATTAAAGAGGTAATACAGTATGGTAATAAAAAAGAAGAATGTGATTCTTTGTCTAGCCATTGTTAACTTATCTCTTGATTTTGACGGATGAGATCCATTTATAGACTTAGTAATGCCGTAAAGATATTTGTCTCCTTAGTTATGAGCAGTTTTTCCAGTCGTAGAATAACGTGTGGAAAAAATATCAATGAGGTTGACAATTTGAGAATCTTATACAACCATTTACAATTCGACTTATGACCCCTTTACTTTCTTTTTAATGTTAATTGTACTCGTAGTTTTTAATCAGTGATGTACTTTATAGACCCATTAGGTTGTTGATTATATAAGTTACTCGTATTTTCAAGAAGTACTTTAAACCATTACTTCCATCCTCGTAATCAAAGTCATAATTCAAAATTTCCCATGTTACATTTTTAAATGGAAATGGACTATAGCCGTCTATACGCTATAGGGTTGTTACTGAGTCAAGCACACTCAAGCTCGGAGGGGTAGAAGTGCAAGATTTCATGGTGTAGTTAAAGCTCAAACTTAGCTCCAAAAGGAGATATCACTACAAGAAAAAGAAAAAGTGACTAGTGATAGAGAATTATTTTTGGTCTCTATTTAGATAAGAATAGTGACTATACAATTTATAGTCATTATTTTGGTCATCGGTAAAAAGTCAGAGATGAAACTTATAAGTGATCACTATGTAGTCACTAAATTACATGCTATGTAATTTCTGATCTAGAATAGTGATGAGAAATTTGGTCATTAACTTGATAAACTGATAGCGTATATGGCCTTGAGCCCATTTGATTAAGGCCCATACATTCTAGACTCGGCTCAAACATAAGCCCGACAAGGCCCTAATCCGATATAAGGCCCGGGGAAATATTTCACCAGGCAATAGACAGAACTTACCTGACAAACCTGTCCAGGCACATGGTATGCCTGCAAACTCGCCAGGACTGATAAGACGAACACCATGTGCTCTCTTCACACCCCTTTCGATGGCCATCACGTAGACCATTAGGTTGCCTTTACGGGTTCTTACAACCCTAAAGGAGTCCTTATAAATACTAAGCCACTTCCCCGAAATGACCTAAGCTAACTCACACTAAGGACTAGCTACCATTCCAAGGTCTACCCTAGGAATCTATTCAAAAGTCGATAACTCTCTTGGGTAATTCACACAAACCACCAAGTCGACTCGTAAGCGTTACCTCAACTCGTGACTTCGGTCACCTTCGTCCTTACCGAACGTGGGAAACCGAATGATCGACCACCCCAAACCCTCAATACGTATCTTACGTAAACATGGCGTCATCTGTGCTATACGGTACTAATAGCCACAACCTTTTCCTTTTTACGGTTAACCGGAAAAAGTTATCCCCGCCGGAAAACTAAAAGACACACTGTTTAAGTTTTCCAGCAATCGAAAACAATGTTTTTGATAAATCCACCACCGGAAAACCAATCGAAATGATATTCTTTTATGCTTCCTGGCATCGGAAAACCCAAAAATCCCAAAATCCGACTTTTCAGTCACTAAAAAGTCATCCTCATCCATAAAACAAAGGTTTCCCCAAGAAACCTTCATTCCAGGCAACAAGCCGAAACGTCGCCTCACACAAAAATCTAAAAATAGCCACCTCTCTCATCTCTAATCAACCGGAAAAGTTTTTCGACTAATCGTAAAACAAAAACTGATTCAGGCAAAACCGTGTCCAAAACAACCATCACGAAACAACCTGAAAAACAGCTCAATAAAACCCTAACGATGCGTTCTGGCTAGGATGGTAGGAAAACAAATGATGGGGCAAGGCAAAGAAATTAAAGGAAAGGATATCACACAATATTCTTTGAAATAAAACAAAAAGGAAATGAAGGAAAGTGTGTATGATTCATGTTCTCAAGTCGGAAAGAAAGTAATATAAATTTGACAATTTACTATAATTCCCCTCATGTGTATTAGCCTTTTGTACAATAAAATCATAATTATTCAAGTTTAACTTCTAAATTATTGACCCGATGATACATTCCAATGTATATAATATATAATCAACTCATGGATATAAAAAATACGTGAGAAGTAACACTGTCAAAATACGTTCATGTTTTCATGATCAAAATAATATCCAGACACTTGCAAGAGATTAAACTACTTCAACAATTGAAGTGTCCATGGAAGCTACTAACTGCTTCAAACAACACTACCAACACAAAAGGGAAATAAGCCAACATACATGACAATATGAATGGAAGCTACTAAGTACTTCAAACCAAACTACTAGCACAAAAAGAATTCCAAGTTTAATAAAATTAGAACCGGTTATATAGTAAAGAGCAATGTGTATCACTGAGATAATGTTGCTATTTTATAAAAGTACCACTACTCTACTACAAACAGAGTTCCAAACTAGTTTGGTTACACAAGTTCGTCACAGGACACCATAATTGAGTCTGTGTTAACCTCATACAACGCTACAGATGTGGCGGGCCTTATCGAAGTTCACAAACCTATTTATTGGAACCTAGATATTCATGGTTATCCTAGTTATCTTGTATTAACAACTTAAACATGTAACTGGGAATAATAAAAAGTTTGGTTTAAAGATTTATCTCAATTATGACTGCTATATTATCTTGGGCCTACCTATTTATAGTATTACTCCGTAATAAGTAACAATGCAGTTTGTTGCTAAGGTTCTGCTTATCGGATGAATGGTTGGTCCAATAGCTAATGGTGGAGCTGTTAAGCATACGACCCAAAATACCAGAGTTTGAAATAATGTTTTCACCTATTGCTTTTTTAAATTTCAGTGAACTACCAAATAGCTTTTTACACAATGAATTTTCTTAAGTGACAAAACAACCCATGTGCTTAAACTCCATCCATTATATTATTTATTATTTATAAGAGTGTTTTGAGACCCGCCGCAACAGGAGGACTCAAATTCCTTGTATACATACATAGTTGAGTAGAAAGATACTCAGCTCCGTATTAAATTAACCATGCTTGTGAAGCTTTACTTGAAATAGTCCAATCCAAATCTTGACCTAGGGCCCAAAAGAAATACCCGCCTAACAACTGATCCCGTGCATACTGAANACGTAGGCACGGCGAGGTGGTGTTCGTTGCTGCACCTAATGCTCTTATAATCAAGTCTTATCTTAAGCATATTTAAGCCACCAATCTAGATATATATTTAAAAATTGTCATAAATCTTTAATGCGTAAACAGTTTAGTTATTAAACTTGTGTAAGTGTTAAATTTTGTTCATTTTACAGTGACTGATGGGTAAAAGAATTCCAAGTTTAATTAAGTTAGAACTGGATAACGAATAAAGATCAATGTGTATCACCGAGATAATGTTGCTATTTTATAAAAGTACCACTACTCTACTACAAGCAGTATTTCCTAACTAGTTTTGTTACACGAGTTCGTCAAAGGACACCATACTTGAGTCTCTGTTAACCTCATACAACGCTACAGATGTGGCGGGCCTTATGGAAGTTGACAAACCTATTTATTGGAACCTAGATATTCATGGTTGTCTTAGTTATCTTGTTTTAACAACTTAAACATGTAACAGTGAGAATAACAAAATTTTGGTTTAAAGATTTATCTCAGTTATTACTGCTATATTATCTTGGACCTACCTATTTACAGAATTAATAAGTAACAATGCAGTTTGTTGCTAAGGTTCTGCTTATCGGATGAATGGTTGGTCCAATGGCAGGATGGAGCTGTGAAGCATTCGACCCAAAATACCAGAGTTTGAAATCATGTTTTCACCTTTTGCATTTTTAAGTTTCAGTGAACTACCGAATAGCCTCTATACAATGAATTTTTTTAAGTGACAAAACAACCCATGTGCTTAAATACATACTCCATTATATTATTTATTATTTATATATTAAAAGAGTATGTTTTGAGACCCGCCGCAACAGGAGGACTCAAATTCCCTGTATACATAGTTGAGTAGAAAGATACTCCGTATTAAGTTAACCATGCTTGTGAAGCTTTACTTGATATAGCCCAATCCAAATCTTGACCTAGGGCCCAAAAGAAATACCCGCCTAATAACTGATCCCGTGCATACTGAACCTTGGATTTAATCGATCTAACATCGTCATACGAGATCCATGAATCTCCTGCATACGAATAAAAGGAAATCCTTCTGTTATCAAACACAATTGTTGCATTGTTCTTCCTGTTAAAATCGACGACTTTAGAATAGACTAATATGCCATTTCCAGGGCCCGTGCCGGTGGTAGGGGCACCGACTGTGTTGACCTTTGGATCCTTGAGCGACCATGTTGGTCCATAGAGTGGCAGCCCCATGACGATCTGTTTCGGAGGCACTCCTGCTTTTATCCATGACCTAATGCCGAAATCTGTGTTAAGATTAGAGTTTGGGTCATACAATGCAGAATGCAACCCAGTGAACTTTTCCCACTCACCATGATAATCATAACACATCGGACTAATCCAGTCAACATATTGCCTTATTTCTTGGATTGGGTATGATCGAGGTTCACCATCGTAAGGCATTCTAGAGGCATAATAGACGGCTGAAGTCAATATCAGGCGGGGATTTCTGGTCACTTTAGCCTCATTTTCAAGCGCCTGGCGCCATTCGTTAAACAACATACCTAAGTTCGACATATCCAACTTACTTGACGGAGATTCCCAGTCAAGGTCAATCCCATCAAAGTTGTAATCTCGAGCTACCTTGATAGTAGACTTAATGAAACTAGTACGAGAGTACTTTTGACTAGCCATCTGAGAGAAGATATCTGACAACTTACGACCTCCACCACCCCCAATGGCTAACAAAGTCTTAGCAGGAGGATTCCATCTCTTCGATGATTTTGCAAACTCAAGAAGCTTCTCTACATCAGAATCTGTAACGTTGAGTGCATAAGTTGTAGGAGACGGACGAACAAACGCGTAGTAAATGTGAGAGAAGTAAGATGTGTCAATTGAAGAAGCAGGATATCCAGTGAATGAAGGCCAATATGCTCCCCTAACGCCTTGATACTGAAGCAGCACTTCATTTGTTGAGGATACCAAAATGTTAGGTTTCGACGCTACTGCAAAAGAGACCGTCTCACCATGATTAAAGAGGTAATACAGTATAGTAGCCAAAAAGAAGAATGTGATTCTTCGGGTAGCCATTGTTGACTTATCTCTTGATTTTGACAGATGGTAACATGTATCATTACATCCATTTATAGACTTAGTAATGCCGTAAAGATATTTGTCTCCTTGGTTATTAGCAGTGTTTCCGGCCGTAGAAAAACTTGTGGAAAAAATGTCATTGAGGTTGTCAATTTGCATTGTGGAGGTTCCACCATTTAAGAATCATCCACAACCATTTACAGTTCGACTTATGGCCCCTCTACTTTCTTTTTAATGTTAATTGTACTCGTAGTTTTAATCAGTGATCTACTTTAGACCCATTAGGTGTATAAGTTACTCGCATTTTCAAGATTTACTTTAAAGGGTTAGGATCCATATAATAGCAATCTACTTTTAAAAGTGTACAAATATCATATATGAACTTCAAAAATTACCAACATCTTATATATTTACTTTCAAATTTCGTTCCAATATCATTACCAATTTATTTTAACCTTTATTTTCTATATGTACATGACACGATGTGATTCAAACGATAACCTTTCCTGCAAATTAAACTCATGTGTGGTTTGATTTCCACCAATTTGTAGACAATATGATCGATTATCTGGTGTTAATTAACCAATACAATGACTAACTTTATGACATCAACATTTTATGTTGATGCTTATACTATTACCTAACAGTTGTTTCTTATCCATAATTACCCATAGCTGCTTATGTTGCTACTTAAATTATTAACCAAAGCAGTGACCGCACATTTAGGCTCTTCTTAATCATTTGTAATAAGTATTACTTTGGACTAAAAACACTTGTATTTAAAACATTGTATTCTTCCACCAAAACATTGTATTCAAAATTTCCCATGATACATTTTTAGTGGAAATGGACTATAGCCGTCTATAGGATTGTTACTGAGTCAAGCACACTCAAGCTCGGAGGGGTAGCACATAGCAGTGCAAGATTTCATGATGTAGTTAAAGATCAAACTTAGCTCCAAAAGGAGATATGCAAGCTTGGCTATAGCTCGTGTAAAACAACGGTCATATGAATTTAAAATTCCCAAATAAGCATGGCTCTAACTCGCGTGAAATTATATTTTGATTACAACGTTGTCAACGCAGATTAAATTGTTGGCTATGCCATGTTTTAAAATAAGGAGTCGGGTGATCGTTCGTTTAGAGATGACGAGAATAAATTGTTAATGTGGTGAGGATGTGGCTTGATATGGCGAACTCAACCATAACATAAACAAAATTACGATTTTACTACAATCTACGTACTATTTTAGTTTTTAAAATTTTGGTTCAATAAAAACTAACGTTATATCATGGGGCTTGTGGTCTAGTGGTAAAGGCTTAAGTAGTTAAGCGAGCTCAAGTGAGAGTAGTACCTGTTTGGGTGACCGACCGGGAAGTCCTTACTTGGGAACCACAAGCTCTAATGATATCAGGCGAATCGGGAATAGGAGTGGGGTTATCCCCTAAGGAGAGGCTCGCGGTTGGTATCTCTGCCCGAGGATGCGACACTAACTCGAACTAACAACTAACATCTAACAACTAACCCGCCGTTAAAAAAATAAAAAAATAAAAACTAACGTTATTTTGAAATGTTATCACTTTCACCAACAACTATCGACGAGTCATCACTATTACCACCAATTTGCACAAGCCACCGTTGCTTTAATTTCTCTCTTTCTAAAGCCGTCATGACGTGAGTATCCTACTAGTTTAGTATAGCGTTTGCAACCGGTTTTCGTAGTTATAGTAAAAATCAAGTACTCCGTAATTAGTATGCAGTGTCCTTTGTCTCATACAAGACAAATTTATCTATCATTAATGAAAATTGCGCTCTTTGTCAAATTCCATCCCTATCTTTTTCGATGTGTCATATTGATAAGTTTAATAAAATGGTTNTCGAGGTTATCAATTTGCATTGTGGAGGTTCCACCATTTAAGAATCTTCCACAACCATTTACAGTTCGACTTATGGCCCCTCTACTTTCTTTTTAATGTTAATTGTACTCGTAGTTTTAATCAGTGATCTACTTTAGACCCATTAGGTGTATAAGTTACTAGTATTTTCAAGATGTACTTAAGTCTATATAATAGCAATCTACTTTTAAAAGTGTACAAATATAATACATGAACTTCAAAAATTACCAACATCTTATATATTTACTTTCAAATTTCGTTCCAATATCATTACTAATTTATTTTAACCTTTATGTTCGACACGATGTGATTCAAACGATAACCTTTTCTGCAAATTAAACTCATGTGTGGTTTGATTCCATTAATTTGTAGACAATCTGATCGATTATCTGATGTTAACCAATACAATTACTAATTTTATGACATCAACATTTTATGTTGTTTCTTATACTATTACCTAACAGTTGTTTCTTATCCATAATTACCCATAGCTGCTTATGTTGCTACTTAAATTATTAACCAATGCAGTGACTAACTGCACATTAGGCTCTTCTTAATCATTTGTAATAAGTATTACTTTGGACTAAAAACACTTGTATTCAAAACAATGTATTCTTCCACCAAAACATTGTATTCAAAATTTCCCATGATACATTTTTAGTGGAAATGGACTATAGCCATCTATAGGATTGTTACTGAGTCAAGCACACTCAGAGCTCGGAGGGGTAGCGGTGCAAGATTTCATGATGTATAGTTAAAGCTCAAACTTAGCTCCAAAAGGAGATATGCAAGCTTGGCTATAGCTCGTGTAAAACAACGGTCATAGGAATTTAAAACTCCCAAATAAGCATCACTCTAACTCGCGTGAAATTATGGTTTGATTACAACGTTGTCAACGCAGATTAAATTGTTGGCTATGCCATGTTTTAAAATATGGAGTCAGGGGGTGATCGTTCATTTAGAGATGACGAGAATAAATTGTTAGTGTGGTGAGGATGTGGCTTGATATGGCGAACTCAACCATAACATAAACACAATTACGATTTTACTATAATCTACTATTTTAGTTTTTAAAGTTTTGGTTCAATAAAAACTAACGTTATTTTGAAATGTTATCACTATCACCAACAACTATCGACGAGTCATCACTCTTACCGCCAATTTGCACTAGCTGCCAGGGACGGAGCCAAGGAGTGCCCGCGGGTGCACGTGCACCCTATGGATTTGTTTGATATAGTGTTAATTTTTGAAAAAATTATCGATATTTCCTAAATGTATCTTAAATGCACCTGGTGCATCAAATTGTGTCTCTAGTATTATTTAGTTAGTATACTTGCAAATAAAAAATCTTCGTTTTAATCCACTTTTTAACTCTATTATATTACGGTTCATAAAAATTTGTGCACCCAATCATATTTGTTTCTGGCTCCGTCCCTGCTAGCTGCCGTCGCTTTAATTTCTCTCTTTCTAAAGCCGTCATGACGTGAGTATCCTACTAGTTTAGTATAGCGTTTGCAACCGGTTTTCGTAGTTATAGTAAAAATCAAGTACTCCGTAATTATTATGCAGTGTCCTTCGTATTTCTCACACAAGAAAAATTTATCTATCATTAATGAAAATTGCGCTCTTTGTCAAATTCCATCCCTATCTTTTTCGATGTGTCATATTGATAAATTTAATAAAATGCTTTGCTAATGTTGATATAAAATTTATTTCCATCATAGTCATATTATAATATTATTTATATATTAGAAGAGTATGACCCGCCGTAACACACGGGCTCGAATTCCTTGTTTACATAGTTGAACATACTAGACAAATATTAAGTTAACCATGCTTGTGAAGCTTTACTTGAAAGAGTCCAATTCAAATCTTGGCCTAGGGCCGAGAAGAAATACCCTTTTAATAACAGATCCCGTGCATACTTAACCTTGGACTCAATCGATCTAACATCATCATACGAGATCCACGAATCTCCCGCGTACGAATAATAAGAAATTCTTGTGTTGTCGAACACAATTGTTGCGTTGTTCTTCCTGTTATAGTCGACTACTTGAGAGTAGCCTAATATACCACTTCCAGGGCCTGGGCCAATTGTAGGGGATCCAACTGTGTTCACATTCGGATCCTGGAGTTTCCATGTTGCCCCATAGAGTGGTAGACCCATGACAATCTTTTTAGCAGACATTCCTACTTTCATCCAAGATCTAATACCATAATCTGTTTTAAGATCATGGTTTGGCTCATATAATGCTGAATGCGACCCAGTGAAATTCTCCCATGAGCCATGATAACCGAAACACCTCGGACTAATCCAGTCAACATTACGATATATCTCGTTGATTGGGTATGATCTAGGTCCACCATCATAGGAAATAAAGGGCGCATAGTAGACGGCTGAAGTCAATATAAGGCGGGGCCTTCTGGTCACATTAGCCTCATATTCAAGCGCCGCACGCCACTCCTTAAACAGCAAACCTAGGTACCACATATCAGACGAATTCCTTGGAAATTTCCAGTCAAGGTCGAGACCATCAAAATTGTAAACTCGAGCTACTTTGATAGTCGAATTAATAAATCTAGCACGAGAATTCTCTTGACTAGCCATTTGAGAGAAAATACCCGACAAAGCACCACCTCCACCACCCCCAATGGCTAACAACGTCTTAGCCGGGGGATTCCATCTACTCGATGAATTTGCAAACTGAAGAAGCTTCTCTACATCAGAGTCTGTTATGTTGAGTGCATAAGTTGTAGAAGACGGACGAACAAACACATAGTAAATGTGAGAGAAGTAAGATGTGTCAATGGAAGAAGCAAGATATCCAGACAATGAATTCCAATATGCGGCCCTAACGCCTCGATCCTGAAGCAGCACTTCATTTGATGAGGATACCAAAACGTTCGGTTTCAACGCTACTGCTAACGAGACTGTCTCGCCATGATGAATGGAGAAACTCAAGATTGTAATAAAAAAGAGAAATGTGATTCTTGGGATAGCCATTGTTAGCTTATCTCTTGCTTTGTGAAGGTGCAAAGATATCATGTACTACCTCCGTCCCAATTTTATTGTCCACTATTCCTTTTTTGGATGTCCCAAAATTATTGTCCACTACTAAAAATGGTAGTTACATTTGTTTAAGTTTACTATATTGCCCTTAATTAAAATTGATATTTACAAAACTAAAAGAACACATTAATTAATTGTCAAAGGTTAAAATTGTCTTTTGTTGGATTTCGTAGAAACCAAAGCAATAATTAATGCACTTTCCTTAAACTGTGTATTTTTTGTCTGTGGATAATAATTTTGGGACGGAGGGAGTATCCATTTATAGACTTAGTATGTTATCACTTCCTATGCGACGGTGTAACTTATCTCTTGCTTAGTAAAGGTGTAACTTATACTATTGCTTTGTGACGGATATCAACATGCATTATGTGTCCAAATTATAGCTAGAATTAGTAACTGATCTCTTACTTTGCAACGGTGTAACTTATCTCTTACTTAGAGACGGATATTATATATCCATTTATAGACACCGATCTCTTGCTTTCCCATTGGGGACGGTGTATGATACGACCCGTTAAGGTTGTATCGGGATATGGCACCACTTCAAGTGGGCACGAGCTCCTTAAGAATATTAGAGAAGAGAATAGGATTATTTGTTTGACATAACTATACTATTCATTGATGAATGATTTGGTATTTATACCGAATATACCCTAACTTGTATCACAAGTCGATACAAGATAAAGTCCGAAAATAAAAAATAACTTTCCTAGATAATGACTCACATAACTCTTTCCTAATATGACTCTAATGCAACATAAATAAAAGATAGATAATAGTAGGCGTATCATTCCCCACTCCTTCAAATTCACCTTGTCCTCAAGGTGCTGCTTCAAAATCTCGCCTCATGTAACTTCAGGATCCCACACCTTCACTTGTAGTTCATCCTCTTTTGGATTATAAGAAAACAGCATAAAGTGCATCAAAAAGCGTTGCCAAGGCTGTCCATAATTTGCGTATTCTAACTCTACATTAGGTAGCTTACGTTTATGCCCAATATCATATATCTTATTCACCCGGCCATGAGGCTCCAACTTGTTTCCTCCATCTTCTCTTGTTGCTACGAGAGGAATTTGTTGACGGTGGCTATTACTTTCTTCCATACTCTTTTCTACTGCAATTGGTTTGATTGGTACCTGGTGATCAATTACCTTCTGATCCACTGGTTCCCCTGAGTTGACGTTGCTTGGTTTGGCGATGGCTGTGATGGGCCATTGGTCCTCCAAACAAGCGTCTGTTGTACGGGCTAAGGATAAGGCTTCTCCCAAAGTTGTAGGATTCGACCTCAACAGTTCCCAAAGTTGTATATCCGTGAAGCGTGCTTCCATTGCACGGGCTAATGAAAA
>LBNU01035117.1:45148-66967 GCA_014162995.1 Artemisia annua
TTTTTTTTTTTTTTTTTTTTTTTTTTTTTTTTTTTTTTTAATAAATAAGTTGGAACCCTAATTTGGTAGCCCTCTCAACGAGGACTCTCAATGAAAGCACCAATTGATACGACCCGTTAAGGTTGTATCGGGATATGGCACCACTTCAAGCGGGCGCGAGCTCCTTACGAATATTAGAGAAGAGAATAGGATTATTTGTTTGACATAACTATACTATTCATTGATGAATGATTCGGTATTTATACCGAATATACCCTAACTTGTATCACAAGTCGATATAAGATAAACTCCGAAAATAAAAGATAACTTTCTTAGATAATGACTCACATAACTCTTTTCTAATATGACTCGAATGCAACATAAATAAAAGATAGATAATAGTAGGGGCATCAGTGTAACTTATCTCTTGCTTTGTGACGGATATGGAAATGTATTTTAAATCCATTATAGACTTGGTGAAGGTGTAAAGATATGTGTCTTTTAGTTGTACGATCCGTGTTTCGTGTCGTAGTATGCGTGTGGAAAAAAGACGATTATTTCTTACTCCATTTATGTTAAATACGTAGGTGGCATTGTTTGACATCAGAATAATTTTTATCTATATAAAATCCAAATCATAAAAATTTTTACCAATGAAGAAAGTTAGTGTTAAGGCATTCTTTTTCGAGGTACGCAAGAGATTTAGCCAGTAGATCATTAGCATGTAACTGGGACACAGTTACAAAAGGTAGATTGAGAGATACAAAATTGAAATTTCAAACCCCGTTAAACTAAAGTCACTCTATCCAATTTTTAAAAAAATAGTACAATTCCTATTAAAGATCAAACTTAATAATATATAGATGCTTAACATCATTGAGTATGTGTAACACCCTAATCTTTTCAGGTACTAAACTTGTAACAACTTTCTTCTACAGGGATTAAATTTGTCAAAGTGTGAAACTTAAAATTATAACTTCATTCCCAGGTAACAAAATTTCAGAACTCTCTTTCTTCCCTCCATATATCAAGCTACACTCATATATCACATCAAGAAGTTAGGGTTTTGACCTTAATTCGAATTTAAGCAAGTATTGAGCAAGATACCATCCTACATAAGCTTATAAACGAATAAGCTAGGGTTCCCACCATCCAATTTGAGGTAAAAATCATGTCTTGTTGTTAAACTTGTATGTTATGGCTTCCTAGTTGTGGGTAAAGCCTAAAGTTCATACCTTTATGCCATTTATGGGGTTATTGTAGAATTTTACATGATTATGTGAAATTATGATTTTTGAGAAATCACCAAGTACATTATTAATCATGTAGAATTGGTTAGAAAAGTGATGGGTACCTTATTAAGGTGCTATAACACCATTTTGTGGTGTTAATTTTCAGAAATCATGTTAGTATGGTTATATAAGCCACGAACCAAACACCCCCTTATGGCTTATCTATCCTTTTAGTGCTTATTATGATAAGCTTAGTTATGTTTTAATAAGCTCCATGTAATTTATATGTTCCTAGGTTATACNGAGCAGCTTGTGAGCGAGAAAATATCTGTGAGGTTGTCAATTCGAGCATTGTACATGCAGGTTCCCACATTCCTTTTTAAAACTTTGTATTAATGTTAATTAACGAATAACGAGTATGATAGAAACAACGCTTCGCTGCTGGCAATTAGTATTTCGATGACATAATTCCTAGTACTACATATGCTCAACTATATAATTACAAGTTATTTTATATAAATTTATCATAATCGTATACTATAATATGAAGTATTAAGAGAAAAATTAGAATAGCTTATGGCATAAGGGTTATTTGATTGTTTAAAGCACGACAGAAAAACTCAAAAAAGAAAAGGAAAAAAAAAAAATCTTTTTGGTTAACCATGTTTCTGACTTTTTGACCGACTAATCCACAAAATTTCAATCACCGCCATACAGACTCAAACCAGGTACTCCTTGTTTTCATAATCCATAATCCAAAATTTCAAATCCCGTGAATTAATCGGTCAAAAGATAAAAAAAGCATGATTAAAAAAATACTGGTAATAGGTGACAAGTTTGAGCAGCTTGTGAGCGAGAAAATATCTGTGAGGTTGTCAATTCGAGCATTGTACATGCAGGTTCCCACATTCCTTTTTAAAACTTTGTATTAATGTTAATTAACGAATAACGAGTATGATAGAAACAACGCTTCGCTGCTGGCAATTAGTATTTCGATGACATAATTCCTAGTACTACATATACTCAACTATATAATTACAAGTTATTTTATATAAATTTATCATAATCGTATACTATAATATGAAGTATTAAGAGAAAAATTAGAATAGCTTATGGCATAAGGGTTATTTGATTGTTTAAAGCACGACAGAAAAACTCAAAAAAGAAAAGGAAAAAAAAATCTTTTTGGTTAACCATGTTTCTGACTTTTTGACCGACTAATCCACAAAATTTCAATCACCGCCATACAGACTCAAACCAGGTACTCCTTGTTTTCATAATCCATAATAATGTTAGACAATTATTTAAATACATAACATATGATAAACGAGAATGTTGTTACTATTAGAGAATAATAATAGACCCAAACCCGGTTTGTGGGTTTAGCGCATCTAGGGTTTTACCATTATTTTTACCATTATAAATAATGGTAAAACCCTAGATGCCCTAAACCCACAAATCGGGTTTGGGTCTATTATTCTATAATATTAGAGAATAAAAGTTACCTGCACTTCGCTACAGTCATGTGGTTCACATTAATGTTTGTCTGTTATCAAACATTCAATAGCTAACTGACATATCGTTTAGGATTCGGTAAGTATACAGATTATTTATGTAACTTTTTTTTATCACACAAATGTTCCTCACTATCCTAGGGATTATTTATGTAACCGCAAGTGTTCGTTGCACAAACAGTCCCTAAATTAAACATACGGATCGTTTTCGTAATTGCAAGTAACAAAGAGATTTTTTTTTTTTTTTTTTTTTTTTTTTTTTTTTTTTTTTTTTTTTTTTTTTTTTTTTTTTTTTTTTTTTTTTTTTTTTTTTTTTTNACACAAATGTTCCTCACTATCCTAGGGATTATTTATGTAACCGCAAGTGTTCGTTGCACAAACAGTCCCTAAATTAAACATACGGATCGTTTTCGTAATTGCAAGTAACAAAGAGATTTTTTTTTTTTTTTTTTTTTTTTTTTTTATATATATTATTATTAATTTTTATATTTTAAATTTTGGGACTTACTTGCAACACACGTAAGCTGCATGTACTTTTATGTAATTTTTTGTTACACAATGTCCCTAGATTTAACTGAGAGACTGTTCATGTAATCGGGAGTAAACAGTATGGACCATTTTTTTGCAATTTTTCAGTGACTGTTGTAATCGTAAGTAGACCATAGAGATCATTTTGTCAAATGTTTATGTTTAAAATGGGCTAAACCTAATATAAACTAAGGGTGTGTTTGTTTATGAAAAAAACGTATCTTACTAGCCTCGTATCTTTTGATTCAGGCCGAATCAGACTTATATCATCTTACTAAATAAGATGTAGGGGACTTATCTTATTGCCTCTTTACCGATAAGAGGTTGAAGTCTTGTATTAAGATAATATATTTGATGACTTATTAACTATGTTATATTAATGATAATGTTTTGTTTCATGTTTGCATAAGTTACTTTTTTCATCACATTTCGATGGTTTAATAAATAAATTGCGGAAACTAACAATTAAATCATCCAGACAATTACACAAAAACAAACAACATTATTTCGTTCAAATTAAGACTTTCTAACCACCTCTTAACAGTACGATGTGGTACTCGGATTAAGGCTCAAAACATCATAATGAACAAACAACACCTAAGCCTATCTAGATAATAGTCTGCTAACAGCCCTCCGCAGTTGGAGTGGGAGAAGGACGAACGTTCAAACTGCATCGAAATTGGTCAAACAACATATATGGTAAACCTTTGGTGAAAATGTCTACATACTAATAACTAGATGAGACATGGAGAACCCGAACATTACCTGCTGCAACCTGATCTCGAAGAAAGTGAATGTCAATCTCAATATGCTTCGTGCGCTGATGCTGCACGAGATTAGATGAGAGATAGACCGCACTAACATTGTCAGAAGGGGATGTGGTAGCTTATTAAATTAAATGATAAATAAGTGTGAAATAGGTGTTCAGTTGGTGCAGAAGGAAAAACTCGGCGAAACATAATTCGATGTCGTAGTTATAGCAATATATCATAAAGTTGAGTCAAGCTGAAAATAAATTTCATCTTCAATGTCAATTTTACAAAATATCCGGCCATTATTTACCCTATCATCTGATACAAACTTCAGAATACACTCAAATAATAAGATCTTCTTTTACATATGAAAGTATTAACTATAAGATCAATTACTTGTACAATACATTCAAATTGGCACCTGACATTCAAAATTTTAATTTACACAAAATTAAAATACTTTTAAAAGATAAAAAAGAAAATTAGAATAAAAGAAAATTATCACCAACTCATTGTTATTTAATAGAAGATCTAAGAACGTTGACGATTTGTGATGCTATTATGAATTAGTTTCAATGTTTGCTAACAGTAGCTAGCAGCTTTGCATTTATTTTGTGTAAGCGTGTAAAGTTATAAATAGATATATTTGATTAGGATACCTAAAAAATATTACTAATTTTATATCTAATATATGTGACAATAAATGGATGCTGACACATATATTTAAACATACTATTAGGCATCCTAACCATTGCTCATTATTTATTGTGTTCTATTGTCATACATTTCATATCTACAAAAGGTGAAGATCGGTGGGATCATCCTGGTCCCATGCATCCTACGGATGCCAACTGGACCCTCCCCCAAGGACCCAGCCCTAGGCAATGAGCACCTTATCAGGAGGTGGGCTATAAACCCTGACCATTTTCTACAAGAGGCCCCTCGCTGACCAGCCAATCTGAGCATTTGCGGTGGGGGATGGTATCAAATGGCCTTTAGTGCGTATCAACATTTTCCCATATTCTATTTACGAATTTTTAATAACTTTTATTGTATGTATTCTAATATTTAATAACATATATTGTGTGTATCATTATACTGAGATTATTAGGTGACACTACTCAATCCCTTTCGTTTAATACATACATGTTTTATTTGCATTATCCGGTTATATATTGATCACATATACCCCACACACTCTATTTTCCGTTAAACCCCCAATTAACTTCTCTTTTTTCCACCCCGATGTCTAATTCATCTCCTATAACAAACCACATATATATAGCCTTAGGAACGAGGTGTTTGGGGTATATGTGATTTACATATAACTAGGATAATTTAAACAAAACATGTATGATGCAAGAAATAAAGCTCAACACACTACAATTTGGAAGGAGTAATCAGACGAGAATATTTATAGACATAGATGAAAAGAAGCTCTGTTCTTCTCTTATGAAAATGGGTATTTTTTGACAAAAAAGTCCCCTCTCAACTTAAGTGATGAGGTTTATTTATATCCTAATAAAATGTAATAAAATCATGGCCCTACATAATGACCAAAAATATATGGAAAATATTTGAGCAGTCAACCGAATCATGACTTCAAATAAAATGACTTCAAAATGCTACTTGACCCACACACTATCCATGCCACCATACTCCCTGCTAAAAAAAGATTCATCCTCGAATCTTTAGTCTCTTCCACTTCATTACTTACTTCATCAGTGACATAAGGAGACAAATCTGCTACATTGAAAGTTCCCGACACATTGTACTCACCTGGTAATTCGATCTTGTAGGCATTATCGTTAATCCTTTCTAATACTCGAAATGACCCATCTGTAAGTGGTTGTAACTTGCCAAACCTACCCGCTGGGAAACGCTCCTTTCCATGTCGAATCCACACCATGTCTCCCTCCTTAAATATTACTTGTTTACGACGCTTATCCAACCGCTCCTCACACTTTTTATTTTGCTTCTCAATATGTTCTCGAACTTGTTTATGCACATGTTTGACATGTTGTGCATACTCTTCACCAGCAGAACTGAATTGTTTATGTAGTGTTAACGATGTGAGATCGAGAGGGGTGATGGGGTTCGCACGGTTCACGACTTCAAATGGTGTTTTTCTCGTTGTGCGACTATGTGATCAATTATACGCGAACTCTGCCTGTGGCAACACTAAGTCCCATTGTCGTAGGTTCTCTCCAACTAAACTTCGCAACAAATTACCCAAAATTATGTTCACAACTTCAGTATGTCCATCTGTTTGCGGATGATGTGACGAACTGAATTGAAATTGTGTTCCCATCTTGCGCCATAGAGTGCGCCAAAAATGACTCACAAACTTTACATCTCGATCTGAAGTGATTGTTTTCGGCACTCAATGCAATCGCACAATTTCCTGCAAAAACAAACGAGCTACTTGTGATGCGTCAAATGTCTTGTTACAAGGGAGGAAATGTGCCATCTTTGAGAATCGATCCACCACCACCATAATTGAATCTTTATTCCTTTGTGTTTGTGGTAACCCTAGAACAAAATCAAGACTTACATCCACCCACGGGGCTACTGGTACAGGTGATGGCTGGTACAAACCCGCATTGGTACTTCGGGTTTTTGCCATTGATGAGACGAAAAGTGTTACGCTTTTAGGGGGTCATTTAATCCCTAATTCGTATAAATGTGATCAAATATTGCCCTAAATCGTTCCTTTTGTCATTTTAGGTACTTTTGAGAGGAATTCTGGAAAACATGCATATTCGGACGTTTTTGGAGCATAAAAGTGAAGAAAACGACAAAGTTTCAAAAGATGAAGATTTACAACCTGACGGCATCAGAAGTCACAAGGTGACGCCGTTAGAAAGTCTTGACAAAAGAGTGGAATCCAATTTTCAAATGACGGGCCAGAGGAATTTTTGGATTTAACACCTGACGCCGTCAGGTGTTAAGAAAAGTAGGTCGTCAAGAGTAAAGTTAAAGAGTGACGGCCCAGAAGGTTTTATAAGGTGACGGCGTCAGAAGTGGATCTAGGCCATCCGAGAAACCTAATGGCGGCGAGCTGACGGCGTCAGCCCTTATAACCTGACGCCGTCAGAGTGTAAAATCTATATATAGTTTTCTAATTTTCATTCATTGTGGGGAACTTTGTGGAGAACTTTTAGGGCAAACCCTAAAGACGAATTTTTTGTACTTTTTAGGTTTTTCAACCCTTGGACCCTCATGCTTAATTAAAGAGATAATTCTTCACTTTAATTCAATCAATATGTCTATGTGTTGGTTGATTATCTCTTTTGCTTGTCTTTTAATTAACATGTGTAGCTAAATTCTCTAGTGTTTGCTTAGATCTAATGAAACCTAACTATTGATTATTGGTTGATTGGTGTGTGTTGTTGTTTGTTAGGATGATTGTTCCATCAATGTTAGGCTCAAGAAAACTGGCCAACCTCCTTTATGGTAACGTGCTTGAACATCTTGGGAAACATGTAGCCAAGGCATACTAGGCTATTAAGGTAGTATTTAACGCATGATCCACTGTTTACAACCCCTATGGTTGTGTCGTGCATGGCATAGGGCGAGATAAGAGCTCATAGAATTGGAGAGATATGTATGCCATTCCATGAGTTATTAGGAATACACCCTTCATCCACACAAGTAACACACATATCAATTAACCGGTAAAAGATAGTTAGGGAGTAATGAAATCTAAGTAAACACAACTTTCTCCATATTGTTTTCACAACCACAATAGTCTAGATATTTATTTTATTTTAATTTGCATAAGTAGTAACCTTGGGTTAGTTGACTAGCAACTAATTCCGCCCTTCTTCCAAAACCGAGATTTTACTTGCTTTCTAAAAAAATATAAAAATACAAAAAGAATCTTCCTTCCACCCTTAGACCTAATAGAGTAGCTTTTCTATCCTAACGAACACTATTCCCTGTGAGAGAACGATCAATCCCCCGTACTTACCACTATCCTATACTATATCGGTCAGGTACACTTCCTGGTGGGGTTGTAAGCCTCTTGAGATCCCTCGAGAGGTAAAACCTGTTGTAAGGTCACAAAACCACGCATCAGCCACTCGAGACACACGATACCTTTCCACAAATCTTGCAACGTCGCTCCATTCGTGGCCACTAAAAATGCTCGCTCAACCAAGTAACCGTCTTATCTACTCCAAGATGACCCGCTAAACCCCCAACATGACCTTCCATTATAATTGACTCCCTTAACGAGCATTTAGGAATACAAAGTCGGTTATCTTTAAAAAGAAATCCATCTTGCAGAGCAAATCGTTGGTAGGGCTGATATTGACATTTCTTCGATATAACCGCAAAGTCAGGATCATCACCATAAAGCTCCTTAAATATTTCGAACCCTTCAATCTGGACTTGCATTGTTGAAAGTAGTGCTTGCTTTTGACTTAACGCATCAGCAACTTTGTTAAGAGCTCATGCCTTATGCCTAATAGAGAAACTTTAGCAAGAACTCCACCCATTTAGCATGCCTCGTTTCAACTTATGTTGCCCGTTAATGTATTTTAGTGCTTCATGATCAGAATATAAGATAAACTCCTTTGAGACAAGGTAATGGCGCCAATATTCTAAGCTAAAAACTATTGCATAGAATTCCTTGTCGTATGTTGAGTATTTACGCATGGTATCATTCAAATTTTCACTAAAAAATGCTATGGACTGACTTTTTGACTAAGTGCTCCACCAATTCCCACCCCTGAGGAATCACAATGAACTTCAAATACTTCCTCAAAATCATGTAGTATTAAGATAGGAGCCTCAGTTACTTTGCTTTTCAATAAACTGAAGGCTGCTTCAGCTTTTGGACCCCAACTGAACTTGCCCCATTTCATACGTTCGGTGATTGGTGAAATAATGATGTTGAAGTTGTGAATAAATCGTCGATAAAAAGATGCCAGACCGTGAAAACTACGAATTTCATGGATGTTTGTTGGTGTATTCCAATCGATGATAGCACTGACTTTAGCAGGGTCCATTTGAATGCCATCCTTAGAAACTATATATCCCCGAACCAATACCTCATTGGTAAGAAAATGACATTTCTTTATGTTAGCATATAACTTTTGTTTCCTTAAGATTTCAAAAACTTTTCGTAAGTGGTTTAGATGGTGCTCTACCGTAGCACTAAATACCAAAATGTCATCAAAGTAAACAACCACAAACTTACCAATAAAAGATCGAAAAACCTGATTCATTAGCTGTATACTAGAGTATATACTATACACTCGTTAACTTGCTTAAATGATACAATAAAACTTCATTAAATTCTTGCTATGTATGTAGCATTTATGTGCATTCTATTTACTTTATCTTATTAGTCAAACTTTTACGTATTATAATACTAGCTTATAAACCCGTTGACACCGGGTTATTTTTTAAAGAAATAAAGAAAATGAGATGATAAGAAAAGTAATAACGTAAACTTGTTCATTTAAATTTTGAAAGAAGGAATGAGACAATGCGTCAATTATCGGATAAGCAATTTAGTTTGTTACAATTATACTAACAAACGTCCAAGCATTGGCGATTGTAAAATTGATTAATACGATTTGTGTGAGCGCCTATCGATTCAAAACCCAATCCATGCCGTGATGATAGGCCTTCAAGTACTTCTCTATACGTCATAAAAAGCTAATAATGAAATTTTGGAGATTTCTCCTGCTCAAATGCTAAATATACATTTTCGTAATCAAGGGCGTCAAAACTCTCCTCGTCACTGTAAAAGGACACATCAGTTGAATCCTCTTCAACCAAACCAACGCGCGTGTTGGACGAAGCATATTCCTTATCATCTTTAGCAATTTGAAGCAAACTTTGTTTGTTTGCTAATTTCTTTTTGTCAGACATCCACCACTCGTACCACGGGGGTTTTTAGAAAAATAACAAAATGAGATGATAAGAAAACTGATAACGTAAACATGTTCCATTGAATATATGAAAGAAAGAAGGAGACAATGCGTCAATTATTCGATAAGCAATTGAGTTTGTTACAATTAAACTAATAAACGTCCAAGCGTTGGTGTCTCCAAAATTGATTGTCTTGAACATAAAATGATGTGTGAGCGCTTATCGATCTAATACCCAATATCCATGGCATGCACACCTAATAGTCCATAGATGTTGTAAGTAAAAGCATATTGTGATTGATAATATATTATAATTTCGAAATGAAAACCTTCAAACTCTTTTGCTTTTGACTCTCGAAAGGGCAACATATAGTTGTCCATGTGTGAAAATTAGAGGTGGCGGATACAAACCATCCTTTGAAAGTGCTTGACCCTAGCTCTTGTTTACTAACATAGCAAATGAAACGGACACAGGATATTGTTTCCTTACGATCTTTAGCGGGAAACGTTTCAGACGAAGTAATTTTCAACCTCGCTATAATCACCGTCTTTCTAAAGTGTGCTTCATTTTTTATCTTTGACTCAATTGAAGTTCCTACTATCTTATTTTTGTGACGTAATATTATCTTTACTGTCTTATTTTTGTGATATAATAGTATCTTATCGCGCTACCTCTCAGTCACAGTCGTACTTGATGCTGATATAGGACTATACTGCTTTACATGTGAATTCTGATATGCATACAAAGAGTTGTAGAATAAAAATAAATGAAGACCAACATTCTATGGCAAATGAAAATTAGACATCATGAAATTGATGTCAAAGAAGTTTGTAAGCCACTTTTAGGCTATGTGATCTTCTTCGAATAGTTAGTAGACCCATGTAAGGTGTTAGTTTCATACTTTCATACGTAAGTTACATGAAAAAAGAATCATGAGAATTTAAGTTTAAAACATTTTGAAATGAAAATAAGTGAATAAAATATCGTAAAACAACATACACGATTGATCGTATTATTTTTGTGTACTGTGACATATACATGACTACTCTTTACTTTTCTCATGTTAACCTTCATCAACATGTTGACAACACGTTAGTACTATCCATGGTTAATTGTAAATAAAGTTTTTTTTTTTATTCTTAAGAAAATACACGTTTGTTACGCTATTAATTCAAATTCAATTTTAGCGCGCTAACCCTGTCAAGGTAAGTTAAATCTCTGATGAGTTTATTTTCAGCTCAATAAAATCATGATTAGTTCTTTTAAAAATTTTAAAGGTTATTATATCAAGAAAAATGCTAAAATTAAATTCAAATAGATTAGCGCAGTAAGTCTTGAAAAGCCAAGACATAAATAGCTTAAAGTATTCATCATTTCAAATTGGTCCAGTATAGCGTTCTAAAGTATCACATAACTTAACTGGTTACGTATTTCATATAGCCCATAAGATAGCATAGCACAAAGCTTTTAAAAAAACGCATTAGAAAGTAGATCTAAGCATTCCATTTTATATCAATGTACATGGCATTCTTTCGCAATCTAAATGAGGCCTGTTAAATCTCAATTCATGCTCCACGATTAATTTATTTTCAATTTTATAACATTTTCACATGGTTCTTGCACATTCAACAATCTGAACTACAACAAAATGGGCTAACTTTATACATGTTTATCGAATTACGCATCAATTGTTCAGTAATTAAGAAGACCATAACATTACCCCAAAAAGTACCTTAAATTTATATGGCACAAGGTACCTCGAGTCACCAGCTATATCTTATGAAACCAATACATCAGTTTCTTTGATTTCAAACATCTTCAATAACACCAACACTAAGAGCATGACAATGAAATAGACACCACCTTGCTTTTTCATCTAACCAATAAATTTGTGTTATGAATGTGAATGATATCATTCGCATTCATAACCAAAGTCTTCAACAGCACAAACACACCCTATAAACCATTTACCGAAATGATGAAACAATGTTTTGGAAAGAACTCACTTGCCAAACAAAAGTGATTGGGACTCCCCAATCACAAACACATAAACCAAATTGTCTAAAAGTATTATTCAGAAATGAAACTTGTCCAAAAAAACATTCAACTGCAACTGTTACAACTCTTCACCTGTTACAACTCTTCATGGGTCACTACCCATACTCAGCACCAGTTACGACTCTTCATGGGTCTTTCCCGATCTTCACTTGCACAACTTGCTTCTTACCAGTGGACGACTCACTGCCTGCTTTGTTATCAGCGGGTCTCTTGTTTACTTCCTTGGTGTCGGGACTCATAATAAACTCATAATAATATCAATAAAACATCTGCTCGAAATGACTGAACTTGCATGACAGGCATTACTTACCTCTAATGTACTTCCTGGAAACTGCCAAATTCTTAGAGAACCTTCCACCACAGAAATTTCAACCGGTCCAAGACCTCCACTATGATGATTATCTTCAATAATTTATTATATATAAAAAAACAGTAACGTTCAAAACTATACACTTGCGAATTGTCAAACGGCTACATTCAAAAGTTTAGGAGTTTTAAGCATACCTGTGACTGGAGTCTCGAGATTTTGGGAACTTAGGTGGTCTACCCAATTTCCTTTTTCGAGCAATAACTTAGGTGAAAATTGAATACATATTTACAAAGGAGCGTATAGAGGAAGATTGGTTGAAACCTCTTTGACTTACTTTTCAAAATGATAAAAGTTGAAACCTTGTTTGACTGTCTTTTCATCTCAACGGTATTGTTAACAGCTACTACTTACAAATACTTTTGGGCTATATTACGCATCAAAATTCAACTTGGCCAACCCATTTGCATCTCAGGCTTAATCAGAGCCTCTCAACATACTATATGAAGTCTCTCAAAGACATCCATAGTAACCATCTACTTGCTGCATACCGCTTTCAGTCTACTATTATTGTCTCTTCATTTCCTTTACGCTAATATACACTTACTTTCATATATACCATCACCAGATTAAAATACATATGTTTAAGTCTGTTATTTTGTCCAAAAGCGAAGTAATACTTAATCCATACACTCTTAATAAAATATTTTTTAAAATCTACTTGATGGCAAACTTCTATTTCTTTCTACTTTATTGCAATAGGCCTAATGCTCACAGATTAAGGGTGCAACAAAGAGACCTCTATTTTTTAGATTTAAGAGACTATTAGCAGCTACCTATTTTCTCAATTTGTTAAGGACAACATTGTTTAAGGCCATATAACACGTGATCATTTAATTGTGCACTGCAAAATCAAAAAGCATATCACACATGAAATATCAAGCATTTCCAAATTGAATAGCATAAGCTGCCTCAAGTTCCCAACTTTCCTACAACAACAAAAATGCCAAGCAACAAAATACTTAACCGAAGTCTCCAATTCTAATTTTCATTGAACATATCTAATACACCCTCTGAATAACCACTGAGTTTTTACTTTATTATCATTTTCATTTAATTTTATAAGCTTTTAGTAGGACATGGAGTAAAAAATATAAATTTTAGATCAATAAGGTTAAACAAACACCCCGTACAACCACATTATGACTTAGAAGCAATAAGGCTACCTGAAGCCAAGTCATGGCATAGGTAATATAGCTTCGCATCCTCCCTTGCATAGTAATACAGATTTGATAAATAGAACACTAAAGTGGATGACTTTAAGATACTCATTATATAAAAGCAATTATCAAACACATTGAAGTTATTTTGCTTCTAAGAGACTATCTAAGGTGACCCGAGCACCATTGACCTGCATACATATACTTCTTTTCGCGCGGAATTTGAAATATCTTTTTGTTCAAACAACAAAAGACTTGTATTTATACCTTTCAGAATTCTCCTCTTTCTTGTAGTAATAAACACAATTTTTCAAACTTTAAGTAGTAGTAAACAGCAATAAGCTTCAACATACCAAACCTTCAGTAGCACAACTTGCCAATATGCATAACCAATTTTCCATAGAGATTACAACAGGCAGATAACTCTTGTAAACTTGAACGCTACTAAAAGTGGAAAAGNAGAAGCGTATAGAGGAAGATTGGTTGAAACCTCTTTGACTTACTTTTCAAAATGATAAAAGTTGAAACCTTGTTTGACTGTCTTTTCATCTCAACGGTATTGTTAACAACTACAACTTACAAATACTTTTGGGCTATATTACGCATCAAAATTCAACTTGGCCAACCCATTTGCATCTCAGGCTTAATCAGAGCCTCTCAATATACTATATGAAGTCTCTCAAAGACATCCATAGTAACCATCTACTTGCTGCATACCGCTTTCAGTCTACTATTATTGTCTCTTCGTTTCCTTTACGCTAATATACACTTACTTTCATATATACCATCACCAGATTAAAATACATATGTTTAAGTCTGTTATTTTGTCCAAAAGCAAAGTAATACTTAATCCATACACTCTTAATAAAATATTTTTTAAAATCTACTTGATGGCAAACTTCTATTTCTTTCTACTTTATTGCAATAGGCCTAATACTCACAGATTAAGGGTGCAACAAAGAGACCTCTATTTTTTAGATTTAAGAGACTATTAGCAGCTACCTATTTTCTCAATTTGTTAAGGACAACATTGTTTAAGGCCATATAACACGTGATCATTTAATTGTGCACTGCAAAATCAAAAAGCATATCACACATCTGAAGTATCAAGCATTTCCAAATTGAATAGCATAAGTTGCCTCAAGTTCCCAACTTTCCTACAACAACAAAAATGCCAAGCAACAAAATACTTAACCGAAGTCTCCAATTCTAATTTTCATTGAACATATCTAATACACCCTCTGAATAACCACCGAGTTTTTACTTTATTATCATTTTCATTTAATTTTATAAGCTTTTAGTAGGACATGGAGTAAAAAATATAAATTTTAGATCAATAAGGTTAAACAAACACCCCGTACAACCACATTATGACTTAGAAGCAATAAGGCTACCTGAAGCCAAGTCATGGCATAGGTAATATAGCTTCGCATCCTCACTTGCATAGTAATACAGATTTGATAAATAGAACACTAAAGTGGATGACTTTAAGATACTCATTATAAAAAAGCAATTATCAAACACATTGAAGTTATTTTGCTTCTAAGAGACTATCTAAGGTGACCCGAGCACCATTGACCTGCATACATATACTTCTTTTCGCGCGGAATTTGAAATATCTTTTTGTTCAAACAACAAAAGACTTGTATTTATACTTTTCAGAATTCTCCTCTTTCTTGTAGTAATAAACACAATTTTTCAAACTTTAAGTAGTAGTAAACAGCAATAAGCTTCAACATACCAAACCTTCAGTAGCACAATGATGAGACGAAAAATGTTACGTTTTTAGGGGTCGGTTTGAGTCCTAATTCGTATGTTTGGTTCGGATTTCACCCAAAGTCGTTTCTTTTCTCATTTTAGGTACTTTTGAAGGGAAAATCACAAAAGAAGCATTTTCGGGCACTGAGCATAAAAAGAAAATAGGTGGTGTGCATGGAAACTTAACCCTTAAGCACCATTCGAATAGTAAACTAAATAAGACAAAAAGAAAGACATAAAATTGAAGAGTAAAATAAACTTGTTTCAATTTAGGAGTGGCTTCAAACTCGATAATGTGACCTTCTAATGTCCCATATAAATGAAAAGCTAAAATGAAAAGAAAATATACATACCTTCCATTTAAAAGGCACAACGATTGAACCGACTTGGTAGCATATTATGATATCAGTATCTAGAATCAGCAACTGTAACATAAAATCAATAGCACCAAAAACTCAAAAAATTAAATAGCACAAGTCAAAAGCACCACAAATCAGCAATAATACAAATCGGCTGCATCCCAGTCCTGAATTATTGGGTTTACATCATAAACATAAAACAAATCAGCAATAATACAAACCAAATCGATTCAATACAATTAAAACTTACCGAAATTATTGAGTTTGATTCAATAATACGAATTTTCTGTTCTGAATTGGGGTTGATGATAATCCTTGAATCAAAGATATATAGTCCAATTCGTAGGTTATTTTTGGTGTTTTTTTTAATGCATTGAATTTGACTGGTGAATTGAAACTGAAAATTGAATACAGATTTACAACAAAGGAGCGTATAGAGGAAGATTGGTTGAAACCTCTTTTACTTACTTTTCAAAATGATAAAAGTTGAAACCTTCTTTGACTTTTCTTTTGAAAATGATAAATGGTATTAAATACCTTAAGTAACACACGGATGGAGCGTGTATGACTTTGTATGGGTTTATTTGTTTGAGATGCATTATAGGTGTTGTACTTTTGAGCTAATTAAAGAATTTGTGTCACACATTTAATAAGTTTTTTTTAATGCTCATGCTTCAAAGAACTTGTGCCAAAGGACCTTATTGTCTTTTTATTTGGCTTCTCCTCTTTTTTAATGCATAAAAGTATTGTACATTGTCTTCTAATTAAGGAATTTTTGTCACAAATTTAATGAGTTTTTTTAATTCTCGTGCTTCAGGGCACTTGTACAAAATATTTTATTAGATAGTATAGATATTGTTAATGCGACTATGTACCATCCAAAACTTCATCAAGGAACCACATTAGTACTTCACAAAGTATTCACACAAAATTCAGTCAACCAACAAATTATTGTGTGTGTTTGCATACTCCTAATATCATTTTGGGTTCAAATAAACATGTCGTTCTCTTGGCAAGGAACACGTTATTCGCTCCTGCAACAAGAAATATTAGTTAAAACATCTCATCTTAGTTTTGAAAACGCTGATGGACCGTTTAACGAAAGCATGACATCAGTGGGTGAGTGGGTGACAGTAAAAGATAATACCTGTATCGGTACATGTAAAATGTGACAGTTTCCATTTTGGTTCTCCGTTACACTGTAGCATTTCTATTTTTGGAAAGTTTTCAGGTTGAAATCAAATCTCGCCATACCAGTTTATGAGACTCAACAATATACATTCACAAAAAAAATGCGGCTGCACATCTGAACCAATTGAGGAAAACCATTTACCTTCAACAAATAGAAAATAAATCAAACACCAACGAGCTTGCAGTCTAGCAGAATTCGTGAGATATCTCCAACTAAGCTGTTGTGGGTTCTAATGCTGTCCCGTCCCCCATAATCGTGTAAAATTCAAGACGGTCAACTGTATTTCCTTCACATGAACAACTTGTGATACTTGAATTCAACACCCTAAAATATCCGGTCGCGATTATTATTTCTAGAAAAGAGCATGCTTGTAGTTCCGGTGATCCAATCTTTCGCGGACCATGATCTGCAGACCATCTAGTATCAAAAGAAATCAAATTAAATCTTTCACAGACCAAGATCTCTACTGTATGTGTATTCACCAGGTGACAGTCCATTTTCAAGAAGTTTATTTAACTTGATTATTGCTTGCTATGTCTTCCCCGACTTGAAGAGCCCACTAACAATGGAGTTATACATAGAAATAATACCGGGAACAATCTCTCTCTCTTTATCTTTTTCTTTCTCTTTCAATTCATCCAAAAGCTTATTAGCCTATCCGTTTATTCACTTTACTAATACCCAACTATTAAAGTTATAGCATTCTCATCTGAAATAATATACCCCTTGTTTGTATCTTGAAATTTCATATGCTCATCAAACCTTTCTCAAAACACAACGCGACGAAGAAAGTATAACAGTATGAATTATTGACTTAAAACCTCTTCCACTCATTTCCATCATAGTCTTAAAGTTCTGTAATCACCCGTTTTCAGAACCATCAAATTCAAAGCATTATAGTTACACTATCACGAAAAAATCCACTAGCATTCCATACGCTTCAGCAAGTCTCACTAAGCTATCCAAATCACATTCTTTACAATACCACTTAACAATAATCTATAACGTACCCTCGTCCATCTTTATCCCTCTTTCACTCATCACATTAAGCAACCAATCGCCTCACAACTCTTCTTCCACTTAATGGACACCCGTCACAATGTATTAATGTAATCACATCCAGGCAACAAGTTCAACTTACTCCATCATACTCTCTAAACACTAATCCTCATCACCTTCCCCGTCACAAAGTGCCACTTAATTCAAGTATTAAAGCCAACATCCGGCGAAAAAACCAATTTGCTCATCATACCAAAAACATCATGCTCACTCAAACACCCTCGTCTCTCACATACACAATGAACTGGAGTATTATAAGTATGCCTGATCCGGAGACAACCCTTTTCTCATATCAACAATAATTCCTAGCGTCATTTAACATACCTTTCTACACAACGCATTGAGCAAAGATATTATAGTTACAATACCGGGACACAACCATACTCCCGCATTTCAATAATCAAATCCGCTGGCATCACTAAACATATTCTCAAACAATAACCATAATTCAATATAGAAACAATCACATTCGGCAAACTCCTAACTTAACCGCACCATTCCACAATTTCTACAAACAAAACCTCGAGCTCGTAGAACCCGTTTCACTAAGCGAATTAAGCAATTATTACACAGTTAACCAGAATTAGACAAAGTTCAACTTTTCATTCTCTAACACCAAGCATACCATACCGGAGATACCCACAATTGCACCGTACGCGCCAAGCGCGTATCTAAAACGCCTTTGAATGCTTCGGCAAATCACGCGTCGTTTAACAAACTTTTAAGCAGAACCTGGCCGTGTCTGCGCGAATAAATCTCGAAGAGATTGCACTGAATTTGTTCATGGCGAAAAGGGTTTTAAAACGATAAAGATAAGAAGGAGAGTGTGAAGAGCTATTTGAAATTGGGAGGTTGTTTGTGAATTTGAAGAAGTTAAGAGGGTGTTGATTTGATTTTAAGGGTTTTGAGAAGATGATTGTTTGGATTGTTTTTTGGGGTTAAATTGTGATGTAATTTGTGATTGTGGGTTTTATTGAAATGAATTTTGTGGTTTTGTTAAGATTTCAGTTAGGGTCGTTCTGTCATTTTGTTTGGATTCATTGGTGAAGATGATGACGGCATCATCAGTGGTTGTAGTTTGGGGTTTTTGGGTGGTTTCAAAATATGCAGGGTTTAACGGTGTTAAGGTTACGTTATTTTATGGTGTAAAAAGGTTAGCTTACATAGAACTATATTGCCATTAATCAATTAACATTCTCATCAATCATTTTTTCTTACAAATTAAAAAAAAAAAAAAACTTCACCCTTATTAAAATCGCAAACCTAAATCCCTAGCAAAAAAAAAAAAAAAAATAATGACGCATCCGACGATAATTAAATATTTTTCTAGTAGACATGCATTGTTATATATTCGACGAACTTTTTTTCGACAAACTTTTTTTAAATTTCGCTCAGAAAAAACATATTATGATTTGTGAAAATCATATTGATTCGGTTTAAATCAAATCTATATGATCTTACCAGATCATATATGATTTTTTACGAACATATATGATTTTTACAAATCATATATGATTTTTACAAATCATATATGATTCGTAAGAATCATATGTGATTCGTAAAAATCAAATCATATGTGATTTTTACGAATCATATATGATTTTTCTGGGCGGAAATTTATAAAAAAAAAAGTTCGTCGCAAAAAAAAAGTTCGTCGAAAGTATATAACAATGAATATCTATAGAAAGATGATTTAATTCTCGTCGCGATGGTATTTTTTTTTTGTAGCTTAAAGATTTACCGTTTGCAAGATATGTTGTTTTAAAAAAAATGCGGAAAATAAAAATGGGTGGCTATGATTGGTTGATTTGTTCTATGACAAATATGAGTTCTATATTGATCTCATCTCACTATAGGTGTGGCATAAGAATGATTTTGCAAACCCGCTACTGTTAGTTGGTTTTAATGATGCTTAGTGTTGAGAATTTGGTTCTTTAACTTTAAATACCAAACTAACAAACCAAATAACTAAATAACTGTAAATAATTGTTAACAAAGATAGATTGTATCTACTTTTATGGAATCTTTTTTGCAAGTGGGATGGTGGAAAACTTGGCAAATTGATGCATGAACCTACAAGTTGGTAATTCTTTTATGCGTATAAAAGGCAACGAATGTTGGTTCATTCTCCATTTCATCTCAAAGCAACTTATAGAAGTGTTATTTGTATCTCTTTCTTTCTCTAGTAGTCTTTGAGTTAATTAAAGAGTTTGTGTGATATCTCCTGATTACAAGAGATATAAATGTGTTTATCCTTGTAATTAGAGAGAAGGTGTAACCCGTAGTTTTCATCAGAGTGAAACGTATTTTTCCTTTACCTGTGGATTTTACCCTATTGGGGTTTTCCACGTTATATCCGTGTGTCATCTTTCATAGTATTTCATGTTTTAGTTGTGAGTTTGCTTTAGTTCGGTGTCACTTTTCTCAATAACAACTATGATGAAAATAAAAGCATTCCTTTATATACTCATACCCTCAGACCAAACACCCCTTTATTTTAAAAGCATTCCTTTGTAATTCGTTTTATCTTTATGAATCCTTAATTTTGATGAAATTCGAATTCTTGAAAAAACATTGTAAAATGGAATAGACATCAAAGCCTAATTTTGTTAACGGTAAAGATTTGTGTAAGTTGTCAAAGAAAAGAAAGAAGAGGAGATAAGTAAGAAAAAAAAAAAAAAAAAAAAAAAACGCGTTAGGCTAGTAATGCTTTTTAGAAAGTGGATTTTTCTCCCACTTCTACATGATCATGACCCGTCTAGTCATATGGGCCTAACATCCTTTAGTGAGTTTCGTGTTGGAGGCATTATAGACTTATAGCAGCTCACTATCCCTATAGCGTGCTAATGGCATGTCATCACCAACGCAACACTCGGCGTTATAGGCCGCATGAGTGGCCCATTATGAGTTTCTTGGCATTATTTATTTTGAATAAAAAATAAATTAAACATGTAGGTCACGAAAACCTATAACTTGGGATATACGCTACCCAACAGGGAGGGAGTCAGGGGGGTTCCCACGGGTGCCCGGGCACCCTATGAATTTTTTCGATATAGTGTTAATTTTTGAAAAAACATCGATTTTCCCTAAATTCATCTAAAATGCACCCGGTCCATCGAAATGCGTTTCTAGTATTACTATTTAATTTATTTGTGCACCCGGTTATATTTGGTCCTGGCTCCGTCCCTGCTACTCAATATCTATAATAGTGCATCCCAAAATTGATGATTTGCCAACCTAAATCTTTGACAACTTAATGGCATTTTGCTTTCTTGGTTTAAAGTTAAAAGTTTGCTGGTCTTTTGTTTGTGATCATAACATGACTAATGAAAAGTCTGTTGGTGTAAAGTTTTGCCTAAGATCTGAGGTATCTATATATGTTATAAACAATGTTAAATTTTAATCCAGTCCATGACAAGTATTCATTTTGTAGTTGTGCATAAATGCTTTCACGATGCAAATATATTTTTTTTTCCTTCAAAAAAGATCACCGAAACCACATCCCATTAACACAAAATTGATAAAATTTTGGGATACAAGGATTCAAACTTATGATGTCTGATTATTTTCACACCCTTTACAAATACGTCTCATGAATATTTTTCGGTTCAAACCCCATATGCCTCTTCTTTCATTTTCAGACAATGTGTAGGATAATAATCAAGTCACAAACATGAAGTACTAGGTGGTATGTAGCGTGTGGGTTAGATGAGAAAGAAAGAAAAATGGGAACCTTGGGAGGATGAGAGAAAACTAGAAAGGTTAGATTAAGTGAATGAAGGTCCAACCCTCTCCACATGTGGAGAGGGGTATTTATACTAAGCTACAAAGAAACATAAAAACGCCCACAACCAGGCTGTGGATCAGGCATACAGTGGGTAAAGACCCGTCCTTCTTCCACGATGTTACTTAGACTAAACTAATATCTAACTAACTAATAAACTAACTACGAGCTAACTTAAATGCTATTACATC